>JZKD02S2134978.1:365060-378803 GCA_000966675.3 Picea glauca
TTTTTGTACTTAGCTTATTTTTAAAGCCTTGGTATATTTGTTAGGGACTACCCCCCTTGGCTTCGCTAGGAGTTGGCCTAGACGGAGGAGTTGAGGATTAGGTGACAAAACCTTAACTCTCACTTGCCCCCAAGGACACACCGAATGGATTGAAAATTTCTTCCACATCTCCCAGGTGTGTATAAGGCGGCAACACTCCCCAACCACCAAGTCGATTTCATTTATCTCAATGAGCAAGCAAAAACCCTATCTCCAAAGAGATCAAGGGCTGAGATCAACCCTCACTCTCTCAATGAGATGGATGGCCAAGATTAAAAGACCGTCACTTAAATTATTTTTACTTTTAACTTTAGAAAAAGTGCTCATTAAGTCAACATTAAAATATAACACATTTAATGTACTTTTTCTACGTTAGATTTAGGAAAACAATTTAACCCATCAACTTGGCTAGTTTCATTGTCCCCTTCCATGCTAGAACACCACCACATGGAAGAAGACCTTATAAGTTACTCTTCTCAACATATTTAGCTTGCGGGGTGTTGAAAATGGTGTAATTTTCACATGTGGCTATAAAGGACCCACATTGTAACATTAATGTATCTGACTAAAACCAACTTATGTTCATTTATTGTTATACTAGGTTATGGTTAAGGCTGACCTAGCCAGTATTATGCAGGGCCATAACCCCTCTTGGGGAGGGTGCCCTATTTCATTAGATGTGTATAAATACATATTTAAGTATCATTTGTAAAACAACGTAGTGAGTTATTGCTCTCTCTAAAAGTCTTTAATCCTGCGGGAACCATATTCTATTGCACCCTCTTGCTGTCTTGGTGTGAACTTTGTGCTTGTTTATGTCTCAATAGCACTCTTATGGTCTCTTACTCTAGCACACCTATGGTTCAGCTCTAGTGCACTTGCTCACTCTTTATCAAGTTTTGTTTCTCCTTTTTATTGCAGGTTTAGGGTTCATTGGTGGTTTCATTCAATCCTTGCTATCTCTTGTGATATCAACAAAAAACTCTTGTATTGGACTCAAAGAGTCACTAAGTCTTGTATCAAGATACTTCATTAAGATAATGCATTATTGCTTGAAATTTGTGCCTCCGCATTTTATGCATCAAATTTCAGAGTAAACTTGACCTGGTTTAGGAATTTTGCAATAGTTTTGAAACCACAAAATGGATCAGGAAAAGATAAAGCAATATTTCCAACTTACCGCCACCTACAGAAGCAATACTTTCTCGCAGATAGGTGGGCCTCTTTTGGAGTAATCAGATTTATGACATTCAAAGTGTCACTTTCTAAATCTTGTATCAAGCTACTTCATTAAGAAAATGCACTAATGCTCAAAATTCTTGTCTCCCCTTTTATACCTCAAATTTTCAGACTGAAAGTGACTTGGGTCAAGAATTTGCAATAGCATTGGCACCACAAAAAGGATCAGGAGATGATAAAGCAACAGTTCAGATTTGCCACAACCTACAGAAACAACACTTCCATGCAGATAGGCAGGTCTTACTAACCTGTAATTTTTCTCTTGACAATATCCAATTAAGTTTATCAAATTCTGATGGTGCACTTGAGATAGTAACTCTACCTGAAAATAATAAGATTGCATAAAATCAAGTGAGTTGCTTCATAATACATTGATGTTTATTCTGAACTATATAGCTAGATGGCAAGTCAAGAAACTCCAAATGCTTGCGCAAATTATAATCCTTCAAATAATCTTTCTAGGTGGAGCTATTTTCCAAAATTCAATTGCAGACACTTCCAAAAATATGCTCGAGTATTTGAAGGAAACCTGTGGAAGGAGAACATTTCAAGACATTGACAGATAACGAGCTTTAAGATAGCACAAGATTCTGGAGCTGTTAATTGTTAATGTTTATAGTAAGAATCTCCCAGATGAGTACTAAATAACTGAAACTAATAACTAGGCAAGCAATTGGAAGAGTATGAGAAATCGTTCTTTTTAATATTGAAAGAATTTTAAAGACACATTAGAATGAAATATTGTACTGTTACAAAGTGGCCAAATAAATAGATTTGAATTGATCATTATTGTCAAATGAAGTTTTACCAAGAAATATTTTGATTCTCCAAGCACACCAACCATTCAGAATGTGACATTGGATGCAGCAGATATCTTTTACGAAGACAACCCTGCACGGTATTCTTCATCCAACATGCCTTTAAGGTGCAGTGGTGCATCACCACAATATCCAAAAGCAATCACAATTTGCAAGTGAAAAACATGGGTTGGTTTCAGGTCTTTAGAATCTCAAGTCTCATACAGTAAATAGGAGCTGTTCCAGACATTCAGGCATCGTCATGATGTTGAGCACAGAGTTATTAGTCTGGTGATTAAACCTGTGACTTTCACATACACGTTGTGCTTCATCGATTGAGTATTCCATTTATGTGACCTCTAAAATATCTTTTTGTCACTAGTTGTTGTAAGTTGTAACCACATGTACACAGACTCTATCTCAATGTCCTTAATCCACAAATTGGGAAATTAATACTCTACCTTTTTAGCACCATTGCCAAATTTGGAAACAATATTATCAATTTTTTGTTATAATGACAATAAGAATGGAGAAAAATTGTATAATAAGTCATTTCCCACTATCATTAATTGAAACTGTGACCAAAAAATAGAGACAAGGAGCAATGGCATTCTCGATTGGTGGAACAATGTGATCGTCGTATGTAACCAAGAAGACTAAAAAGACTCACTGGACCAAAAGAGTGATTGAAAGCTGCAGTTTGTACCAAGGAGAAAAAGATTTTCAGTTGCTGTGACAAAACTAATTGACAAGATACTACGAGCACAGGCCCACCAAGTATGGCTTATGGCCCTAGACAAGAGTGCAGCAGAACATAAGGAACCTTGCAGTATACAATTATCTCGGTCATTGTTCTCTGCATGTGGCTGTGCAATGATCTCAAGATACTCAAGTTCTTTCATGAACAAAGCACTTGGCTAGTTATATGCAGATAATATCGTCATCCTTTACCCTGACTTGCTCTTTTCTATGTATGAATGTTTTAGACTGGTGTGAAGATTGGAACCTCCTCAAAAGGGGGTGAAAGACAAATAGTTACTAAGTTTGATGATCAAATTGATCATTTCACTCCAATAGCAATTGAGTTGTGTCAGCTTTCCTATACATGCATTTTACGAATATTAGTAGCGGAAAACAAAAAAAAAATTAGTAACAATTTGTTACAATCCAACTTGAGGGAACTACTATAAAAATAGAGTTAGCATTGGGAATTTTTGAAAGACGGTCAATGTTCACTGAAAAGAAGGAATATTCATATTAAAAAATGCCCAAAGATCAAACTAAAAAAACTAACAAAGCACCAAAATAGAACAAGGATCAGATTAACAAACTAGCCTTCTGAGGCTAGTTCTGCCACAGCATCTTCTAGTATTTGATATTTATAATCATAAAATGGTTGCATTTCCACATTATTTTGGAAAGCATTTTCTCCACATATATGAGCCATCTTCCTCCACTATAATGACTTCTAACTCCAAAGCCTTCTATTTTGACATATTTTCTATTCTGAAGATACATTTAGGACTCTTATAAAGATAAGATGGATAAGATAATTTTATTATTGTCTGCAAGTGGCCAAAATAGGTCAATGGGACTAGAGAGTATAATAGGATACAATAGTGATGTGGGAATACAACAGGGCACAATAACAATGTGGTACTACAACAGGCCATGGTAGTCAACGGAAACACACATCTTTTCCATTGATAATGAATTTTGACTAGTATTAGTTTACCCTTATAATCTATATATATAAATTACATATATGCACATCATGAGCCTTAGTTCCTAACCTTGGAATTGGTAACCATAAACCACATTAGCTCTACCTCTACTATTTATTTCTTAATCATTGAAGTGAGCTAGCAACAACCCTTGGATACTATTCATTATAAAGGTGAGCTCATAACAATAGTCTTTGATATCCATCTTTTATTACCAAGTTCAGCTCTCAATGGTATCTTTTATTACCAAGTTCAGCTCTCAATGGTATACCTCAAATTATTCATTACTAGGGTGAACTAGCAATGGCAACCCCCACTAAATGAAACTAAATGAGTGAAACTATGTTGCAGGAAATGTCACATCAGGGGCCGCACTACGCATGTTTCCATAAAGAAACATGAAAATGCATGTGGTATGACCTTGAAACACGTTTCCGACCGTAAAAATGCATCTCACGTGTGAAAAACATGTTTTGTACGGCCGGAAACATATTTCAAGGTCATACCAGCATCCATATGGCACGTTTCCAATGCTGACTCAGCCAATTTTGTCTGTTGGTACCTACAATTTTGGATTTAATCCTTAATTAGAGGTTAATTAATAATTAATGAGACTTCTAGAAACCTTTAAGAACAGAATTTTTTTTTATAAAGAGGATTTCACTCTCATTTTTTCCTCACACGGTTTGAGCAAGGGTGATTTGAGAGGCAGCTAGAGCAAGGGTGTTTACTACAAGAGGTGATTCAGTCTCTTAGGCTGCTACAACAAGCATTCAGAGTTTCATTGGTGTCTTGAGCAGCTACAGTCATCTTTGTGTGCTGTTTTGTTGTGTTTTGGGCAGCTACAGCCATCATTGTGTGCTGTTTTGTGGTGTTTTGGGGCAGCTACAGCCATCATTGGGTGTTGTTTTATGGTGTTTTTAGGCAGCTTCTGTTAAGATTAATGTTGTTATTAGGTTATTTTCAATTTTCTCAATGCATTTCCAAAACAACAGCATAAAGAGGATCATTGAAAGAAACACAATCACAAGGTACGCAACATTTTATCCTGGGAAACTCTCACGGGGGAGAAAACCTAGCAAAAACTTCCTCAATAATAGATTGCCAATACAATGCCAAGACTAAGACCAAAACTCCAAGAATAAACTAGGACTGAGCATGCGCCTCTCTTTTCCTTCCTCCTGCAACTGCATTTGCCTTCAAAAGATGTGCACTAGATGAGTGAGTGAGTGAATGAACAAGTGAGGCGCCATCATCACTTATAAATACTCGTTGAGGAGGTGCTAGGGTTATGTCTCTTCACTTAGTAGGGCCGACTTCTTCCAAGAGTGGTTAAAGCACTTTATAAACCCTAGGGGCCAACTTTACAAATGCCACTATCTAAATATGATTTGACCAATCCACAAAAGGGGATTTGGTCTTATACAAGTCCCGACATGATCAATCCACAAAAGGGCATTTGATCTATAAGATAATAACTCAAATATAATTATAATATTCTTCGAAGTTACAATATCTCAACACTCCCCCTTAACGAGAAGGGTATTCTACTGACATAACCCAATACAACATCATCAAGAGAGAGAGAGGGCAGCATCATCATCAACATCTAGAACAATGACTGGCACATCTACAAATCATCGGAAGTTTTTCTCATCATCAATATCATCATCGTTCACAGCATGGAGCTAGAGTAGCATCATCATCATCATCATCATTGGCATGAAGCTGAAACATCAACATCAATTAGCATAAAGCTAGAACAACAACATCACCAACCCGAGGTTGGTACACCATCATCAACAACATGAGGCTAATACAACAACATCATCAACACGAGGTTGAGACAACAACATCATCATCATATGGCAACAGAATGAGGCAGGTGCAACAACAACATTTTGCGGTACTCTGACAGACCGTCCTTACCGATGTAATGTCCCCATTCTTGGACATTATTACATTACAGAGTGTTATGCCTACCAGAGTAGCCAGATAGGGGTGACAGAGAGTTCGGGAGATATTGAGGGGTTTTATTGGGCCCGGCTTGCATCGTTCATCATCAGGATCCATTCCGCACAGCTTGGCTTTGGTTCTGTTGCATTCTGACGATTTCCGTAATTTTGAGTTATTATGGGTCATATCTTAATTAAATTCACTAAGAAGGTCATAATGGGCATATTACTTGGAGCAACCTCTTAGTGTAATAGCTCATCGGAATAGGGAGGAAAAGCATTACAGGATAAGATGATGAGAAGTGACTTTCAGTGGCCGAAGAAGCCATAAGGATGGATAAATCACTTTTTAGAGGTAAAATGGTTAATTAATTAATTAATTAAGTGATTTAATCAAGGAATAATAAAATGAAGTAAAAGTCACTTGGAGGAAAAAGGTCAACAACGAATTAGGGTTTCGGGAAGCTATAAAGGAAGGGTAAAGCAACCTAATTCATAATTATGTTATGATTTGATGTTGAGATAGTTCCGGAGGAGGAGGAGATCGACCCCCTTGTTGTTTTGTGGATTTCTGGAGGAAACCACCACCATTGATCGGTTTCGGTGTTGAGAGACACACCCTAGCCTATCGAAGATACCATCCAGGTGTTTCACCGTGCTATTCAGGAGATCCAATTATAGTGATTGCGCAAGGGTTAGAGAGAGGATTTGTGTGGCCGCACGAGACAGAGGAGTATCATGCAGATTCCTTCTGACCCAGTTGAAAGCTAGCCAGGGCGCACCTTTTGAGCCACCAGTCATTAGTTTCTGACTGTGGAATCTCCCAGAGCGCAGCAAACAGGCAGATAGTGTGCAACTCTTGAGGAAGCACAGTTGGGGTTCCAGGGGGTATTCCGAATCAGATCCGAGGAAACCCTTTCGACCCATTACAAAGGAGACCAGGACGATCGTTTCGAGACATATATCGTCGGATTCCGCCAGTGGGATCACTAGGGCGCACTCCCACAGCCCAGGAGGTGCGCAAACCCCTAGGGGTGACATCCGAAGCTTCAGAGGTCGAATCGTCAGTCCGACAGTTACTAGGATCAGCCTAGAGGCTAGGGCACTCACTTTGGGACAGTTTCCAGTCCATTCTGATGAGTATAGCCATCAGGACGAGTTTTCTAGTATCTGCAGCAGTTGTTGTGAGCTTTCGGACTGCGTTTTGTCGATCTATCCATGCATGCACAGATCAACCTTCATCTTCTGATCACGAGTATTTCTTGTTAGTTGATTTGTATTCCAGTGACAATCCATGAGATCTAACTGATGACTCGTTTATCTGTTACCAGCGTATTATTGTATTTCTTGCTTTTTCCTCATAATACATATTAGTGAGTTGTGTTGTCCTTTCTTCCGCATGCATCATATAAACTGTTAAAACACTAAATGAATGAAACACACATGCGAAAATCACCAAGCATGTTCACACATTAACTCAAATGCATCCAAAAACCCCCCAGAGTATCAGATCAGACAGTGGATTTGACAGTTCAGCAATGTTTCCTAGACTAGTCGAGTTAGGAACTGTTGACCACCTATTTCAACTAGGGGGTCAACTCCATGTGCCATGAAGCTATGTACCTGATGGTGCAACAAAGTTGAAGACTTACTGGTTCTACAAGGCATTTGTGGCCTCAGCACCTCATTTTGTAACTGGAATTTCCGCTCCCCTGCGTGGGATATGTAATGGGTTTGCATGGATCATATTGTAGGTTAGTTACCTAGGACTTTATCATTAGGGAAGTCCTTTCATCAAGTGTTTTTTTCCTCAAGTAATTAATTTGGCCTAACCAGCCTTTTTAATTACCCTTGAGTTTTTCACTCCCACAATAATCCTCCAAAGTGGTGAAAGGTGTTCTAATGATCGAGCCCAAGGGGTGACTAGGGTCTAGGAATATTGTAAATGACCATGCTAGACATCTCCTAGAGTCTTGCGGAATTCCGTTGAGTCTAAGTAGTTTTTTTTTATTTTTTAAAATTACCTAGTTAATGGTAATTTTAATTATTTTTGATGTAAAAATGTAAAAACTAGGTCCTCGGGATTTTTGATAGGGGTGTGAGTACTCAAAATAAATTGAATGAGACCCTCTACACCCTTGGACCAAGTTTCAGCTCAATTGGACAAATTTTTCTAGGTCATTGTCCATGAGGAGTCCAAGTCAGTCAAAGTCAGCAATTGAATTGCTTAATTGACAAAGTCAAAAATATCATTTTTTGTAAAAAATAACCAAAAAGAGTTGAGAAAGAGTGGGAAAGTTTTCCTAAGCCTTTTACTAAGTTAGAAGACCACTTTCTTACTTACCCAACCCCTCACACCTAGCCATCACTTCACATCACTCACTCCCCTAGGGGATTTGCGCCCCCCTTTATGAATAAGTTGTCCCAACTCATAAATTAATTGGAAAACACCCCCCTAAGCCTAAGGGTGCCCTCCTATTGTCTTAATTAGATGATCAGGTGGGCTAAAAGGTGTTTACCCTTCCCCTCACTCAACCCTCAAACCCTAAAAGTGACTAAAACCCTAGAGTTGCACCCCCCTTGAGATGCTCAATGACTCGTGGGAAATGACACTTGGAGAGCATCCAAGAGGGGTGACTCTTGGCTCCCAAGTATAAAAGAAGGCCTTCCCTCCCTCATTTCACATCGATTCTCAGTGTATTGTTACTATGCCGAAATCTCTCCTCTCACTCTTCTCTCTTTCTCTTTTTTGGCTCTTGCTCTTGTGTAAAGCTTGTTGCAAGTATTTGCAACAACCTTTTGTAGTGAATAAAGAAATCTTTGGAGGATCCATGGTGTTGAGAGTCTTCTTGGTGCCATCTTATTATTGAGGTGATCTTGTTCCTTATTGTTTTTCTTATGCATGCTTAGCTTGTAGATCTAGAGTAGGAATTTCAAGCAAAGTATTTTGCTTGGATAGATTTGTGGTAGTCTTATCATAGATCTAGTGAGTTTCTATTTAGCTATTACAAAGTATTTTGTTTTACTACTTAGATCTACTCACTTCCTCTTTGTTCTTGTAGCTTGGTATTCAAGATTTGCAGCATTACCTAGTGGTTTTATGTGAAGATTTCAGATCTGAAAATCTTCCATTTCACCCACTTTTAACCTCTAAATATTTTTGTTTTACATTTCTGTACATTTCCATTTTGTTTTTGGCATTCTAACATGTTTGGATAGGTCATCTAAATCTATTTTACTTGCTGAAATTTACACAGAAAATTTCTGATTATTGCTAACAGAAATTTTCTCAAGTTTTTTTTGGTGTTTTTGCAACTTTTCCAGCAAGTTTAGCTTGTTGATTTGTTGCAGGTCTGCATCAAAAAGAAGTAGCTACAGCCCACTTGGGGCACTTAAACGTACAAGAGAAGCCTCCTAAGTTGGGGTAATATCTTCCCAACATCTCTTCTTTCTTTCTCTATTGTAAGCAAGCCCAAAGAGACTCTCTTGGGCTTGCACTTCTCTAAAGAGTTTAATTTTCTGCATTTTTATTTTTCATTTGCCTACACCTTGCATAGTGGATTGGCCTAGCCACCCATGCAAAATCGTATGGCTAGTTAGTAGTTTTATTTCAGCATTGCAATTTCTTTTCAAGTTTGCCCCACTTGTCCTTAAGGCAAGGTTGTGTGGCTAGGATTTATTTCTTATTTCCAAGTCAGGCTCTTTCTTTTCTTGCTTTTATTTTTCTACCCACTTGGACACAAAACCGGTAGACTTGTCCTCCAACTTGTGCCTTTGTTGAGGTGGCAAGTAGATTAGTTTGATTTAAAATTATTGCTTCATTTTTTATTTGTTGCCTACACCCTGCAAAGAAGATTGGCTTTGCCACCCATGCAGTACTGTAAGCCTAGGTAGATGGTTGATGGTTTATGCTTCTATTTTTCAAGTTCATGTGATATCTTTATGGTTTAGAAGCACATCATTTCATTTGCTTAAGCCCATGGAGGCATAATTTATTTACTTGTACATTTCTTTCAAGCACTTAACTCAATTAATATTCAAATTGCTTAATCAATCTATCTTAGGCTCTAGGGGATCAATTTATTTAGCTTAATTAGATCACCCTTAACTGTTGCAACTTTCGCCATCAAACAAGGAACTTGTGGAGGCGACTTGGGGTGCTAGATCAGGGATGATCTCACGGCACTAGGTGTCCCCCTTGTTAAGCACCCAAGTTTCTTGGATTGACCTGTGGAGCTAGGGTAAGGCCTTGTATGCCTTGCTTATTGAGCACCTGACAGTCCTTTTGGCCAAAGCGGTGGGAGTTTTGGGGAAGTCACCTAGTCTAGGATTGCAACTTCACCTAATCAATCTAAATTCTAAAATCCACTCATAAGAAACCTATAGTTTGACTTCGTCATTCATTTTCATGGTTCATGCTCTTTACTTTCTGCAATCTCATTTCAAGTTATCTTTCAAGCAATCTTATTGAGCATCTTGTGGTGTTTGAATAGTTGAGCATAGGAGTTGCGCATTGGTGCCCGTGGAGGCTATTTTTCAAGCCTTATCTTTCTCCTTTGAAGTTGTGCACTTGGCCCGTGGAGGCTTTCTTTTGTGGTTTTGTCTCCTCTTGAAGTTGCGCATTTGAGCTATTGAGCAGCCCCCTTGAAGTTGTGCACCTCTCTTGGGGCACTTCAAGTTTGGGTGTGGGTTTGAGTTGTGTTTATCGTGGATGCTATCTTGATCTATCTCCTTCTTTTTCATGCAAAATCAAATCAAAGTTAGTTCAATTATTGCTCTACTAGAATCATAGATCTAGCAAGTGCTTGCTTTTTCATTTGTAGATAGTTGTACTTTGTATATTGTGTAGCATCTGGAAATTCTTTGCATTCTTTGTTTGTGTTAATAGTTGTTTCAATTCTTTTGTATCTAATCTAATTGTAAAGTTTTGTAAAGTTATTATTTCTACTCTTAACCCCATTTGCCCAACCTTAGGCACTAGTCATAGTTGACTTATGGAAAGGGTTGCTTCTCATTGAAAGTCTTGCATTTGCATTTGCTGCCTTTCATTTAGGCTAGTTTCCCCCTTACCTTTAACTAATTAAAATTATCTCCTAGATTTCACCTAATAACTCACATAGTAACTAGGGTCTACCCCCCTTGGCTTCCCTAGGAGTAAGCCTAGATGGAAGAAGTTCAAGTCGCGGTGACAGTGGGCTTGAACTTAGGCATTGTGCCTCCAAGGACACACTAAGTGGATTGAGACTTAGTCCACGTTTGCAAGTGTGTATAAGGACGGCAACAAGAACATTACAGTGGTATTAGAGCTGGTTTTCCTGCCAGCCTAATGGGAAAATCAGTGAGGAGTTATTTCAGATTGTGTCCACTAAAATTCAGTGGTGATAACTTGCACTTATATCTTCAGATGCAGTAATAGAGAGGAGAGTTCAGATCAGATAGGAGGTAGATACATCATTACTAGCTAGTGGATTGACAGGAGCACAGATGGAGCCTACACCCATTAGATGCAGGGAGCTTTGCTATAGTTGCAAAATGCCTTGGAAGCTAGATCATAGATGCAGGGGTAAAGGGAAGGTGCACATTGTTGAGGTGCACTATGACAATGAGGATGAGGAGATGCATGTGAATGCAACCATAGATGCCTATTTAGAGCAGTGCGATGAGGCTAGTGACTCTTGCGCATCTGAGGGACAGTTGGATGGACAGGATGATAGCGCATGTCCTTCATCTTCCCCATCAGGCAATGTTGAGGATTCAACACTTCAACATAGTGGTGACACTTGTGAGGATTCATATGTGTTGCCACTTAGACATGATGAGATTAGGAGGTTGGATGACCTACCCTTGGGTGTAGACATGGCTTCCAGGAAGTCATGTATGGAGGATGATGAGCGAGCCACATTTTTCATCTTCTCAGACAACTATGATAGCCATGACACATGAGGATATCAGTGGCATTCATGATATGGTAGAGGAGCCTTGTGTGGGGATTGTACACAAGGGACATATGGATCCGCAGATCCAGGAGGAGAGGCATGACTTGGATCCAGTTGACTATATACATACCTATCAGTATGAGGAGAGTGAGTCACCTCTTTTGGGGAGTCTATTATTAGATCAAGTTGTGGAGACTGACAGTTTGATGGGATACTCACTTCCAAGACCGGTCTACAGTGACAAGGATGCACTCCCTATTGGTCAAGATGACCATATCTCATGTTTGGACACATCTGTATGGGATCCAGGTGCAGATGAAATTAGCAGAGTGAGCGCACAGGAGGACACAACTGCCCATACAGGATACAATGCGATTCTGATGGGGGTAGCAGTTGGCGATGGTGTGCAGCAGCATACAGGAGGACCCAGTAGCACAGTGGACAGGGGGCAGTTTAGTGCCTTATCTTTTGAGGAGTGTGTTGTTGAGGATTCCATTATTGACACTAGCAGCGAGAGGCATGAGGTAGCACCTCAACAGGGTTGTGATCAGGAGTCACGACACTTCACAGGACGGTTGAGAGTCAGTGAGGACATGATCATGGCAGCCATTAGATGTATTGATGATACACATGCATTGGTGGCAGGTTATTGTTGGAGGGCTTCGATGGCACATGATAGTTCAGATAGGGGACTTGCCATTGATGACTTACATACACTCAGGGAAAGAGTGACTGTGATGAGGGTCAACTACCAACAGTTATTGATGGATAGAGATTACCTATTGGAGGTTGGCGAGATGTATCACAGGGAACTAAGGGAGCAGGAGGTTGAGGTGGACCGACTCACTCATGAGTTGGTGAGCACACGAGGATTCTTGGAAGGCACACAGAAAACCCTTCAAGAATCAGAGGCCAGAATAGAGGAGCTCCTTGAGGAGACTAGTCAGAGATCCACTATATCTATCTCAGCAGAGAGTTAGATATATCCTTCAGTTAAATTATTAGAGGATATTGGTGGTTTGGAAGAGGAGCACCAGTGGATGGAGGAGCATGAGGAGATGCACTAAGTAGAGCATGGAGATTCCTCTCCCTTGCAGCAGAATACAAATCTGGGAGATCACCTTCACCGTAGCAGCAATTGCGTGAGTGATGATGGATGGAGAATGATTGACCCGCAGTCTGTGGAGATACCTACTGTTGTACCTGATGGTTGATGTTCAGTGATGAGTACAGGCGATTATTTACCATGGGTGTCGGGGGACGAACTTTTGGTCAAGTCCTTGGGATTGACCAAAGCATATGATACTTTTCGATCCTACAGTTGGTTGCATATATTTATGATAGCCTTTCCCGATACTTTCATCATTGACAACAACACAGGGGGAGCTAGACAGTGGCAGGGGACATGGAGAGTTGGTAGGCTAAGACCACTTGACAGGAGTATCTTGATTGCATACGATAGGATAGGGGTGGATCATCAGGGGTAGACATTTGAGGCCCTGGGCATGATGGAGAGTATCCTAGGCCATGGGACAGAGGATATCTCAGATGTTGCTACATATTCAGTCTCTCAATGGGATGAGGGTGGAGGGCTTTCGACAGTTACCAATAGGGCACATCAGCAGTTAGTGGGGATTGGAAGTGATGAACTTCCAAATTTGACATGGGATACGGGAGTCCATTTCGTCAATAGTTTGTTTCATCTTATGAGAATCTAGGAGTGGAGGATCCAGTATGGATACTTTGAGCAGACAATCATGATCAAAGTAGAGCAGTATCAGCATGATGGTCCCTGTCAGAGTCTAGCATGGGACCCCGGGATTACAGGGTTGGGCATTTCATTGACTGATGGAGATGAGTGGAACTTTGCAGGTGGATGTCACTTTGATTTTCCATTGAGTTTCAGTATTGGAGAGAGAACGTCACTAGCTGGTGATTCGTTGAGGTCTTGTAGTACCTCAATATGGCAGCAGCATGTTCAGTCGGTGGGGGCCGTGTTGGATTTGGTATGGTCTGGTAGGATAGACTCATTTCGGGTTGAGGCCGTGTGTTA
>JZKD02S2134978.1:378813-400952 GCA_000966675.3 Picea glauca
TATTTCTCTTCTTGTATTCTTCCTTTCTGGCAGGACAGTTCTTAGCAATGTGTCCCATCTTATCACAATGATAACATTGATAAGAGGAGAAGTCTTTTCCCTTTCTTTGACCCTTATGATATTTCTGGAATCTCCAATTGCTTCTGACTGCTCCTTGAATTGAGAAACCCTAGAGAAATAGTCTTGAATTGTTTCTCCTTTCTGCATCTTTGTATTCTTGAGTTGGGTTCTCAAATTCATCTTCCATTTGATGTTCTTTCCTTCATACATTCTGGTTAGGGCATCAAACATATCTTTTGGAGTATTCTTAGAAGACACTTGAGAGATCAAGTGGTCTTTCATGGAATCTGCAATTATTCTTTTGGCTGTAATCATATCCTTCTTGTACTTCTCTTTGGTTGCTTCTTCTTCGGGTTCTAGTACATTTTTTTTTATGAATTTTGCAAGGTCATTCTCTTCAAGAATGAGTCCAATTCTATACTTCCAGGAACGGAAATTTTCCACACCTTCTAACTTGTCAACAAGCTTGGTGCTTGCAAACATCTTGACCTAGAGCTAGGAAAATGACTAGAAAATGAAGTGCTCAGAAAATGAATCTAAACTTACCAGGAGATGTGTTGGACTGAGGCGAGTTGGTTGGAGCTGACTGTTTCAGAAAATTCCAAGTTTTACCTCTAGAAACTTGACCTGCACACTTTTGGACTGGTATTAGTTCTGGTTTCCTGGTTTTCTAGTTTTCTGGTACCAGTCAAAACTAGGGTTTGACTTTTCGAAGAATCTGGCCACTGAAAAGGTGCACTCAAGCTGCCAAAAGATGCGCTAGGGTAGTGTGCACTTCCCTAGATAGTTTTTGGTCAAAAATTCCTCTTCAGTAAAAAGCCTTGATTTCCTTGTACGACAACATTGATGTTTTAGATACCCAATGAAAGGTGCTCTATTCAGTCAAGCTTTGATACCATGTTAAGAATAATGTTGTTATTAGGTTATTTTCAATTTTCTCAATGCATTTCCAAAACAACAGCATAAAGAGGATCACTAAAAGAAACACAATCACAAGGTACACAACATTTTATCCTGGGAAACCCTCATGGGGGAGAAAACCCAGCAAAAACATCCTCAATAATAAATTGTCAATACAATGCCAAGACTAAGACCAAAAATCCAAGAATAAACTAGGACTGAGCATGCGCCTCTCTTCTCCTTCCTCCTGCAACTAGAACTGCCTTCAAAAGATGCGCACTAGATGAGTGAGTGAGTGAATGAACAAGTGAGGCGCCATCCTCACTTATAAATACTCGTTGAGGAGGCGCTAGGGTTATGTCTCTTCACTTAGTACGGCCGACTTCTTCCAAGAGTGGTTAAAACCACTTTATAAACCCTGGGGGATGACTTTACAAATGCCACTATCTAAATATGGTTTGACCAATCCACAAAAGGAGAATTGGTCTTATACAAGTCCCGAATTGATCAATCCACAAAAGGGGATTTGATCTATAAGATATTAACTCAAATATAATTAGAATATTCTTCAAAGTTACAATATTTCAACAGCTTCAGCTACAGTAAGCATTTTGTAGTGATTTGAGCAGCTTCAACAACCATTTTGTATGTGTTTAGGTGAAGATTTTGCTAGTTATTTAGTGTTTTCTTAGGGTTTATGCTTCCATTATTCATTTCATTTATTCCAGATCTGTTTTTTACTTTTTTTTGCAGCGACAATGGCTTCCAACCAAGGTACTTCTACTCTAGTGCCTAAGCCCAACAAGAGGACTGACTACTATCCTCTTTGGAGGCATGTTACAAAGATTACAAGAAAAACCAGTCGTGGTTCATGGGAATGGCAGTGCAATCTCTGCAATAGCCTGTATAAGGGCTCTTACCCGAGAGTGAAGGAACATTTTTTGCAAGAACTAGGAAGGGTGTTGATTGTTGCCCAAAAACAAGTGACCCAGTAGAGAAGAGGAAGTATGAGAGTGAGCAGGAAGAGGCTAATAGGATTAAAAGAAGACATGAACAGCTTGCTAATGCTACTCCTCGGGCTTCAAACATTGAGCCAAAGATTGTGCATGAAGCAAGGAAGAGGAAAGCAACTTAGGATCAATAACAACTACAAGCATCAAAATATTTTAAAGGTTCATCTTCTAGAATTCAAGAGAGCAGTACCTAAAATGGTGAATGTTCAAGGGAGAGAAGAAGTTGAAACAAGAGTGGCAAGTGAATAATTTTTTTGATTCCTAAGAGCTGCCCAACAGGTCTGTCCTTGACCTTATTGGGCACAGTTTTCAATGTATTTCAGGACTGTTTTCTTGCTGTTTTAGGACAGCCACCAGTTCTGATTTTTCTGCCCACTGAATCTGCCCTTAAGCTTTGATTTAATGCTCTTTTAATGCCTCTTGTTGAAAAGTTTAATTAGGATAGTTTTTCTGTCCAATGTTAGCTCTTTCAACATGCATTACAACACAAAATACTCCTCTAGATCTTTTCCACTAAATGTTGATAAGGAAATAAGCAAACCACAAGATTTATACCTGTATTTTTGGTCAACATGACCCTGGAAAAACCCCCATGGGGAAAACCAGTAGAAGAGAAATTTTATTATAGAGATCTCAAGAAAAATTAGCAACAAGGAAATAACACAAAGAAACCTGATACAATAGCCAACTCCACTTGATCTTGGCTTTGGAGTTCCCTTGGGATTTGCGCCCCTCTTGAAGTTTGCGCCCCCTTTCCTGCTTGCCTGCTAGCTTGATGAATGCACCCAAGATGCTTGGTGTGCCCTCTCACTTGCTTGATGCGCACCCTTTGGTCGAAGTACCCCTCTACAAGCGTATGCGCCCTCTTCTCAAAGTGTGCCCCTTCACTTAGCTTGTGTGCCCTCAACCACTAATGCGCCCTTCCTCAAGCTATGCACCCCTTCTCACAAAGTGCACCCTCAAGCCTTGCTTGCACCCCTCCTCAAAGGTGCGCCCTCTTCCTCCAAATCTCTTTCTCTTCTCCTCTCCTTCATTCAACTCTCTCAAGTGAACAACAATACCCTTTTCCCTCCTCTTCTCTCCTTTAGCCTCATCCTTAGGCTAACCTAGGAAACCAATGGCCAAGATTAGATCTAGGCCAACCAAGATCAAGGTTGAGATTAAATTTCCCCTTGACTTAAGTTTCCTAAGTCACTTTATGATAATAAAGTCACTTTGTGACTTAAGTGCTAATAAAGTCACTTTGACTTTATAACATAAAGTAAAGTGGTGAGGGTCAAATATTTCCCCCTTTGAGTTAGACACTCAATAACTCAAGGGGACCACTTTCCAAGGTACCCAAAACTCAACAGCAAGGGAAATCTATGCTTGTGGTCTCACTTTTAACATGGTTCGGTCTCCTTATTGGCAAGATATGGTGAGGGAAATTAACACAGCTCCTCAAGGGTTCAAGGGGCCTAACTATGAAAAACTCCAAACCGATCTACTCAAAAACGAAAAGGAGTTTGTTGAGGATATTTTAGCACCTATCCGTGCTTCATGGAGCAGCTCCAAGGTTACCATTGTCATGGATGGATGCACAGATACTAGGCATAGGCCATTGATCAATATCATTGCCACTTCACCAAAAGGAGCAATGTTTTTGAAGGACGAAGATTGTTCAAGGGAAGTAAAGCATGATCAATTCATTGTTGATATTTTAATCAAAGCTATTGAGCAAATAAGGCCTACTAAGGTGGTGCAAGATATCACCGATAATGCACTAGTTTGTAAAGCTACAGGTTTGGTTGTTGAGAGTAGGTATGATCACATTTTTTGGACTCCTTGCATTGTCCATAATTTAAATCGAATCTTTAGAAGAGATTGACAATAAAGTTCCATGGATTAAGGAACTCACAGGGAAAGCAAGGGAGATAATCAAATTCATCACCAACAACCACCGGTCTCAAGCAATATTTCGAGAATACTCCAAATTGGAGTTGATGGAAGTTGTTGAGACAAGATATGCCAAAACATGTGAAGTTGTTTAAGTCTTTGACACCCTAGGAAGTACAAAAATATGTCAATCTATTCAAGGAGTTCAAGGATGTCT
Source organism: Picea glauca (assembly GCA_000966675.3). Lineage (NCBI taxonomy): Eukaryota > Viridiplantae > Streptophyta > Pinopsida > Pinales > Pinaceae > Picea > Picea glauca. The sequence goes on from JZKD02S2134978.1 coordinate 382,879, forward strand.
TTGCTTGGCGACATGAAGATTTGAAATCTTATAACACTTTCAATATTCCAACATAAAATTCCTCTCAAGCCTAATGTCAATCCTTTTAGGCAAAAACAAGACAAGTTAATCCACTACTAGGTCCCTTGATTCAAAATGAGCTCAAGAAGCTTTTGGATGCTAAAAAAATTGTCCCTATTAGATATTTTGATTGGGTTGCAAATTTGGCCCTCGTAAGGAAGAAAAATGGGGAGATCGAGTTGTAAATGGATTTCAGGAACTTGATTGGGTTGCAAATTTGGCCCTAGTAAGGAAGAAAAATGGGGAGATTGAGTTGTAAATGGATTTCACGAACTTAAATAGAGCATCATTGAAGTATGACTACCCAATTCCCAAGATGAATCAAATGCTACAGAAGGTGGTTGGGTCAGAGAGGATCTCTATGTTGGATGGTTTCTCCAAATGCAATCAAGTGTTGGTGCCATTGGGTGACAAGATGAAGATGCATTTCACAACCCCATGGGGCACTTTCATGTATTTAAGGATGCCTTTTGGGATAATTAACAATGAGGCTACCTTCTAGAGGGCGATGGATTTTGCATTTGATGATGTCAAGGACAAATTCATTGTCATATACCTAGATGATATGACCATCTTTTCCAAAAAATCAAATAACGCTACAAGAAGTTTGGTTATTTCCTGAACCCCAAGAAGGTAATCTCTTGGGACATTTATTTTTTGTGTAAGGAGTAAAAATTGATCCAGATGATTTCTTTGTCCTGTCACAAAAAGGCCATCCAATCTTTCTTTGGAAGATTAATTTCCGCAAAAGGTTTGTCCCCAATTTTGTTGAAATTCCAAGGACATAATTGCTATGCTAAAGAAAGGGATGGAGATCACTTGGACCGAGGAGGCAAAGGCATCCTCGAGCAATACCCCAATGCTTATTAGTCTCGACTATGCTAAGGAGTTTATGGTTTTTTCCTTTTCCTCTAAACATACAATTGTTGTTGTTTTCCTGTAGAAGAATTCCTAAGGTTTTGAGCAACCAATTTCCCTTCCCAACAAAGCTCTAACAAATGCCAAATTAAAATACAGTATCATGGAGAAGTAAGTATATGCATTGGTGAAGGCACTCAAGGATTTTTGGGAATATATTTTGCATACTGTTGTCACAACCTATGTTCCTCATCAATCAATTAAATAAATTTTGCACTAGCGAGATTCAAATGGGAGAAGGGGATGATGAATTGCCAAGAGTCAAGAATTCGACTTGACCATCAAAACCACCTAGCTGGTTAAAGGACAAGGGTTGTCCAAATTGATGGTTGATTCAAATATGGTAGTCCTTGGGTTGAATCTACGCATCATTGAAATACATGAACAAACTCAACGGTAGATAGATCAGAGGATCCAAATGATACCAATTTATTTAGACTCCCCTTGGTACAAAGATGTCTCTCACTTCCTCTTGAATGCACAATGTCTCAAGGACATGGANGTATAAGTTTGTCCAATCTTGTGAAGGGTGTCAGAGGTTTGTTGGTAAGCAAAAGATCCCAACATTACCCTTGAAGTCGATAGAATTTGAAGCATCATTTCAGCAATGGGGCTTGGATCGCATTGAAGAAATCATACCAACTCTAGTGGTCACCATAAATGGATCTTCACATCTACTTAGTACTTCATCAAATGGGTGGAGGCCATTCCCACCAAGCAGGCTAATGATCAAATAGTCATCAGGTTTTTGGAGAAGAATATTCTATCCAGGTTTGGTTGCCCACTCAAAATTGTGATTGACAATGCTCAAGCCTTCAGATCCTTTGATTTGGTTTCTTTTTGTCATAAGTACATTATTATCTTGGCCCACTCTTCCAATTATTACCCTCAAGGAATGGACAAGAACGGACTTCCAATAAGAGTCTAATGAGAATTATCAAGAAGACACTAGTCACGAACAAGAGAGCCTGGGATTCCCACCTAGGGTAAGCTTCATGGGCTGACCAAGTAAGTTCTAAGAGGACTACTAGGGAAATCACCATTTCAACTAGTATATAGAATGGATGGCATTCTCCCAATCCAACTTGAATAGCCAATAATAAATCTATTGCAAGATGTGGTTGAGGAGCCAAACAAGATTAAGAGGCAAATCAAACAATTAATGGCAATGCAAGAGAAGTGATCTTGGGTTCATAGAAAATATTAGGGTTATCAACTTCTCACCAAAAGATGAATCATATTTTCAACAAGAAGGCTAGGCCTCAAGATTTTCAGCCAAGAGATCTGGTTCTTCTTTGGGACAAGAGGCATAAAAAGTATGGAAAGCACAAAAAGTTTGATTGTTTATGGCTCGGCCCTTTTATCATTGATGATATCTAGGGGGTTAATTCTTTGTTGTTATCTAATCTAGATGGCAAGCAACAAGAGTTTCCTATGAATGGGCGACATCTTAAACATTTCATATCATGAGGATGCACCCATTCTTGTACTATAGTAGTATAGGGTTTCCTTTTTCTATCGCAATCTTTTCTTATCTTTCCTATTCGTAATCCATCCTTCTCTAGTCTTCCTAATAAGTTTGCAATCAAATGGTACGTTGCTACAATTATCAGTTTTTTTGACTTTGTGGCCCAAGTTCTAAGGCATTGATCTTTTTTGGTCTTCTTACCACTGAGGTCTATGGTTCTCATTCACCTCACAAGGAGGTGATGTCCCCATGTTGGAGCCTAATGTTCTGTAGAAAATTGGACCTACCCATCCAAATTTTTTGTCACTTAGGGTTTCCTCACGGTAGGTCTCTATTTTCCAAGAATTCTCTAGTGAAATATAGTGCTTTTATCATTGAGGGGTCCCTAGTAAGTTCTGGCCATGGGATAGAGGGGTCTTTGAAATATTATAAAGCACCCATAGCTAGAAACCTTTTATCCTAAGTTTTTTTATGCATCTACAAGATATTATTAAAATCCCAACAGTTCTCGCTTAGGTTAAACCCACACCATCAATCATGAATCAAATCAAACACCAAGATTACTGCAGATTTAAAGGGTCCAAGGTGTGGATGTGCTACTTTATAACCCGCACGTATCATATGAGTACACATGCCCTCGCCCAGTTTTGGTCTAGATCTTATATGGTAAGTGATTTTATGGCAAGTGTAATGTGCACTTTCAATTATAAATCTCATCAATATTCATATTGTTTCGCATCCAAAGCCTCCCTTTCCTCAACAATATTTTATAACCCACACCACTAGGGTGGCACCATGTATTTATAACGTGTAGCATGGATATATGTTTAAGGATCGTCAATATCACTGTGGTTTGATTATGTATCGTTGAACTCATTTGAGATGAATGGACAAGATTGTTGTAGGTTCCAGAGGCTCAAGGATGTGGGAGTGCTATTTATAACCCATACTAATGGGATTGCAACATGGGGAAAGATCGCTAACCCTTGATCTATGTTTAAATGATCATCATTTCCATTGTGTGTTGGTTTTGCACCACTAATTCCATTTCAAATCAAAGGCCAAGATTGTTGTGGCTTGATAACTTCTTCCCTTCTCATCATGCAAGTTATGTACCTACACCAATCAACTTGTGCCACGTGGTCCTTCCAAGATTTATAATTGATTCTCTTGAGGATTCTAGTCAATTATTCACGTCCAAATCAAGATCTCCACATGTCATCATCATAGTGGTTATCTAGTTGGGACCCTAGAATTAAATAATCAAATAAATGCTAGAATCTGCACTTGATTATCAAAAATCTACATTTACTTCCTACACAATCAACTTCTTTTCCTTTTTATATTTTCGTTTCACCCTCATTTTTGCCTTAAACCCTAAGAAAGAGAGCTCTAGTGAAAGAAAAAACTTCAAGCACCATTTCATTGTCGAAGCACACCACCTCTCTTGTCATCAACCTATGATTCTACCTGTGCATCCAATTGGGTATCTGAATTCATAAGCAGTTAGTCTCGATTCTTCCTAAATCCTTGTTATTTCCCTACACAATATTTCTCTGCAAACATGTAGAGGAGAAAGGCCCAACCCTCTCATCCTGCTAAGTCTCGTGATTCCTTTGCCTCCCAGGGCTCTGTTTCTAATCTTTCTTAGGTATTCTCATCATAGCTTGACTTCAGAGACCAGTTTTCTGATGCTTTTGACCACATAATCACCCATGAGAATCCCAACCTGCTCAAGTATGCTTTTTGGGGAAGGTTCACCTTCAAAAAGGGTAACAAGCACCCTTGGGAAGTCAGTCTAGCAAAATCCATGGTTCACCCCATCTTTCCCTTTTCCAAATATGTTGAATTATGAATGGCCAATTACTATGCAGAGTCTAGGTCTGTTATTTGTTCACTCACCCAAAAACCTATACTTTTTGTCTCCACTACAGTAATCCAGAGAACTCTTCAACATCTCAAGTCCTCTGTTCCCTTTGATATTACTATTCGGGATAATAAATGGACCCATGTGACCCCAAAATGAAGAAATGGACTATTCGCTTGATTGATCAACAATCAAAACGAATTTCTTGTTGTTGAAACCCCCCATCCCTCTAACATGTTCAATAAGTTGGGGAAAGATCTAATTACTATGATATTTGTGTTGTTGGTCGAGGATGATGATTCCTAGGCTTATACCTATACCCTATCCATCATGGGCACGGTATCCCTTGCTAAATGTCAACCTCTCATCTGCAATTATCCTAAGTTTTTGTACCAAGTAATACATGACCAGCTAGCCTATTTCTCATCCATGAGGACTTTTAGATACTAGTGTTATTTGTTATACCTGTTGATTGCTGCCCAACCTGCTTGTTTCCAACACTTGAATTTGGATACACAAGGGGATGATGGAAAGGAAAAGATGGTGATTGAATGGTTACCTATGGTTAGGAAGGGATACATGAAGGATTACAAGAATTTCATTGACAAAGTTATGGGGGCAGCTTTTAGAGCCATTTTGGGGCAAGATCCCCTGATGATTTCTGATGAGTGTAAAGGGAATGCACCTTGGTCCTGGAGGAAGACTTGTTGGTTCTAAATGCAGCAAAGAAAAGTGGCAGTTAAGGAGATTGTGTAGCTGAAATCATCCCCCACTGTTCAACAAGTGTTGGGAATGTTTGGGCCTTCCATATCCATGTTATCAAAGATATTATCTTTGAAGGCTACATATAAGGAGATTTCCTACCATAACATGACTAAGCTAGATTTGACAGCACGCTCAATTTTCAGAATCCATTGGTGAGATGGATAAGATTGGAAAACATAGTGAAGCTAGTGCCCCAATTCAAAGAACAGCTTAGTCCATCTCAACAAGTCAACACCTCTTTTGCGCCCTGGCTAAACATTAAGCCACCTCAACAATGGCAGTCACACCGGAGTTAAAGCGCTAAGTCAACCTCAAGCAAGCCAAATTCAACAAAGGAATATATGATAAATAATTTTTGTAATTGAATTCGGTCCAATGTTGCAAATATCATGTCGACGAATATATTGTAAAGGTTCCAAAAATAAACTTATGGACAACATCCGGAAAAATATCAGAAAATATCAGAAAACTTTAAAATATACAAAATATTCATTTTTTCAATTTTGTAAACATCTAAAGCAACCCCCTCCCTCTTGTTGAGAAATGTAGCTCAAGCAGGAGCTTCTTGCACAAGTTCAGTGTGAATGTGCAAGACGTGGTTCAAGACATTTCTTTGGTGACCACCTTGGAAAGATGATCACTAATTCTATCTTGTAATTTCACTTGAAAAATAAAAAATATGAGTGAAAGTCTTATGTTTTGAAGTCACCTAGTCTTAGGAATCTAAATGAAATGTTCTAGAAGTTCTAGAACATTAGTGACTTAGATCATGATGTAATCTTAGCCATACATCTCGTGATTGAGATAGGTGGCAGCTAGGATTAAGAAGATTAGTTATCTTCTCTCAAAGCTTAAATAGGACAAGATAGGAGAGGCAGAACTCATATATGAGAAGATAGCAAGAGAGTTGGAAGAGGGAAAAATGCATTCAAGGAGGAGGAGATGAGCAAATTGTTGAACTGACCAGTAAGTACAGCAGGCCATACCACTGCTATAGCAGTCCTTTCTTCATGCATGGGTCGTACACCCTCAAATCTAGCCATACACTACTATTTGAGGTGATTTAATCTACCGAACAGTTGCTGGTTCAAAGCAGGCTACAAAGGTCACCTTCTAAGCTTTGATAAAAGGAATGAAAAGCTGATTTGAAGGAGAAATCCCTGTGTATGTGTTTTATTTCTTCCGCTGTTCATTTTTCAACTACTGCGTGATGGATGCAATGTTCAGAAATTTAATTTTCTGTTGTTAAATAAATTCCATTTTGAGTTATTTAATGAGAGAACATTAGTATAGCAATCACCTAGGCTTGAAAATTTTACATGGTATTAGATCCAGGTTCTCCGATTGAGATCCTAAAGGGTTTGCAGTAGTAAATCAACTACCGGAAAGAAGGACTAGCAGTTAGAGGGTTTCAATATTTTCTTTTAAGGACTATTTTTCAGATCTATGGGTTTGTGTATTAAATCTCAGAGATGGTCTCAGCTAACCTCAGCTTCGAGGATAGATTGGATGACACCTCAAATTTCTTGTCATGGAAAATAAGGGTTACACTCTTATTGGAAGAGAATGATCTATGGGATATTGTCAAGGATGTTGTGCCTTCACCTACAGATCCATAGCAGTTGGTAGCTCACAAGAAAAAATAAGTGAAGGCCAAGCAAATGATTATGGATGCCATAAAGGATCATTTGATCCCTCATATATCCAAGAAGAAGATGGAAAAGGAGATGTTCTATGCTCTAGTTGGCCTCTACCAAATTGAGAACATAAACAAAAATATGATATTGCAAAACATACTCAGATCCATAGAGATGGCCAGATCAAATTTAGTCACTAGTTACTTATGAAGGTCACGTAGATTCATGATCAACTTGCAACAGTAGGGGAGAAGGTTGCAAATGCAGCACTGGTGAACATGGCACTGAATGGATTCCCAGCTTCATGGGAACCATTTGTTAAAGGTATTTGTGCTCGTGAGAACCTTCCTAACTCTGAAAGGTTGTGGGATGATTGTATCCAGGAGGAGACTCGAATGGAATCAAAGGCCAACAATAAGGGTGGTGGTGGTGAGAACCTAGCCCTAATTGGTCAAACAAATATGGGTAGAGATAAAGGACCCAATAAGCATAAGGGAAAGAGCGAGGTGTCAACCTCACAGCCAAAAAAGGACTTGAATAAAATCAAGTGTTTCATTTGTCATAAGCACGGTCATTATGCATCATAGTGTCCAGATAAAAAGAAGTGTAAGGGAAAGCAACAGTAAAAGCAGGTAGCAGCCTCTACAGAAACTCAGATGAATGAGTTTGCTGCCAAGTTCGATAAGGATTTCTCGATGGTATCTTTCCTTTCTACCAGCATGGTTCCTAGGAATGTGTGGTATGTGAAAAGTGGGGCATCTCATCATATGGCATCAACTTGACAGTCTTTCTCTAGTCTAATAAGGCAGGACTTAGGAGTACAATTTGATCTTGGTGATAATGCAAAGTACCCAATAGAAAAAGTTGGTATTATTCCCTTCCAACTCGAGTCAAGTAACTCTTTAGATTTTGACAATGTCTTGTTTGTTCCAAGTCTTGGAAAGAATTTTCTTTCAGTTTCGGTTATGGAAGATAAGGGCTATGCAGTTGAGTTCAAGAACCAACAAGTCCTCATCAAGCCGAAGGAATCTAGCCCAGATACAACTCAAGTAATCAAGGTTAGAGAAGGTAATCTTTACAGGTTGCAGGGTAAACCTATTTGATCCCTAGTTCATAAACGTGATAGCTTGTGTGAGTTGTGGCACAAGAGGATGGGGCACCTGCATCACAAGGCATTGCCTATTCTGAAGGAGATAGCCACAAGTCTTCCAGACTCTAGAGTTCATTATTGAGCAGCATGGAGTATGCAGAGGGTGCACGCTTGGCAAGCATGTCAAGGCTACTTTCCCAAGCAGTGAACATAGGTCTAAGAAGATTCTATACCTAGTGAATTTGGATGTTTGTGGACCAATGTTAGTAGCATCAATTTCATGAAGCATGTATTATGTTTCCTTTATTTATGACTTCTCTCACAAAAATTGGATCTACTTCCTAAACACCAAGGATGTGGTCTTTAGCAGGCTTCAAGAGTTCAAAGCTCTAGTTGAAAACCAAATAGGGAAGTTCAAAATCCTAAGATCAAACAATGGGGGAGAGTATACCTCCAAGGAGTTCAAGTGTTTCTGCAAGGAGGTAGGAATCAAGAGGGAGTTGACTATTCTGTACAACCCACAACAGAATGGGGTTGCAGAGCGAAAGAATCGATCCATCATAGGGGCTACTAAGGCCATGATTCATGACTAGGACTTGCCAATGTTTCTTTGGGCAGAAGCATGCAATAGAAACACAACAGTCTACATCCAAAACTAATTTCTTCACAACATCTTGGAGGACAAGACACTAGAGGAGGCATTCACTGGTGTGACGCCAGAGGTGAGTCATTTCCGCATCTTTGGTCGTCCAGTTTATGTCCATGTATCGGTAGAAAAGAGGACTAAGTTGGAACCATCCAACCAAAAGGGTTTATTTGTAGGTTACAATGAGACTTCAAAGGCCTACAAGGTCTATATTCTAGAGCAAAGAAAGGCAGTACTGAGCAAGGATGCGAAGATTGAGGAAGACTTTTCATGCAGGAAATCCAATGAGCCTATTCCAATGACAAAGGATGAGGAGTCGGAAGCTCTGAAGGTTGAGCCAAGGTCACCAGTGATGTCTAGAGCAGTACAACAACCTTCAGGTGAAGAGGGGGAGACAGTAACCCATTCCACTTTTGTCAGGAGACCTCAGTGGTCAGTCAAACATTGAGGGATGCTCAGGAGTATGTTGAAGCTCCTAGGAGCACATTTAGAGAGATAAAACCTCCGAAGAAGTTTCCAAACTACATGGAATTGATGAGAAGCATCATAGATTATGAGCCTTCCATCTTTTAGGAGGCAATAGACTAGTAAGTATGGCAAGATGCCATGGGGGAGGAGTACACCTCCATCATGAAGAATGATGTTTGGAACATAGTGCCAAGACCAGAGAGGAAGTTAGTAGTGAGTTCCAAGTGGCTCTACAAGATCAAGCATGCAGCAGATGGTAACATTGAGAAGTTCAAAGCGAGGTTTGTGGTCAGAGGGCTCTCCCAAAAAGAGGGAGTGGACTATGAGGAGACATTTGCTCCAATCGCTAGGTACAGTTCCATTAGAGCAGTGATGGCCTTAGTTTCATTTATGGGATGGAGGATACACCAAATGGATGTGAACACAACTTTCCTTAATGGGATCATTGAGGAAGAAGTGTGCATAGAGAGGGATTTGAGATAAATGGGAAAGAGTCTCATGTTTGTAGGCTTAAGAAAGCCTTGTATGGACTCAAGTAGGCACTGAGAGCATGGTATTCCAGGATAGATGGATATCTGCAGAGTATGGGCTTCACCAAAAGCGAAGAAGATCCTAAGTTATATAATATATATGTTGGGTTCGATCTACTTGTTTTGGTGTTGTATGTAGATGACTTGTTTCTTACAGGTGTAGAAAAGCTCATTGCAGGGTGCAAAGAAAACAAAGCAGTTGAGTTTGAGATGAAGAGCGTCGGCATGATGCATTACTTCTTGGGTTTGGAGGTTTGGAAGAGACCAGGGGAGATATTTCTTGGGAAGGGTAAGTATGCAGTTGAGATCCTGAAGAGGTATGGGATGGAGGACTGTAAACCTATGGCCACACCCATGATCACTAATCTGAAGAAGGTGACAACTTCAAATTCATAATTGGTAGACCCACAATGTACAGGCAGTTGATAGGTTCCTTGATGTATTTGGTCAACACTAGACCATATAATGTTTTGCAGTGAACACCTTGAGTCCGTTCATGGTGGAGCTGAGGTAGGAGCATTGAGTAGCAGCAAAACATTGGCAAATTCTCTTGTGCTCAAATATTTGAGGGGCACAGAGGAGTATGGTTTGAGATATTTTGGAGATGGTGAAGTGAAGTTGCAGGGGAATTCAAACTCAGATTGGGTAGATAGTGCAACAAACAAGAAGAGAACCTCAAGGTGTTGCTTTAGCTTAGGATCAACAATGATATCCCGGTTCAACAAGAAGCAGAATTTCATAGCACTTAGCTCAACAAAGACATAATACATGGCAGCCAATATTGCTAGTTGTGAGGCCATCTAGATTCACAAGATACTTGTAGGAGTGTTTGATCAAGAGTTGGACCCCATAGTCATTCACTGTGATAATCATAGTTGTATCAAACTCTCTAAAAATCCATTGTTTCATGATAGGTCCTATTAACCCCTAGATTTTCACCCTTGAAAATCTTGAGGGTTAATAGCCAGCATGCATTCCTTTGCCTGGCATTCTGAGATTTTCCCAGAGTTTAGCACTTGTGTTGAGCAGGAGGTTGGTTCCCACGAGAGACGAGTATATGATCGATACATGGTTGTTTGGTTCAGAGTTAGAGTTGACTTGGTTTCCATTCATTTTGAGAGAAATATCTACATACATCAGGCACTGCTATTTTTTAGGAGACCCGGTTTGAGTGGGTCCCTTGATAGTTTGGAGAAGTTCTGAGCATGCAAGGAGAGTCCTTGCATGATTCTAGGCTTGATGACACTTTTCCGGGCGACATGCGAGAACTTTTTATTTTTAGCAGGTCTGGTTCCAAGCCCCGAATTCAGATTTCGAGCATGTATTGTTGATCCTTGAGACATTCAGAGTCTTTTGGATCTTTTCCAGGATGATTTGGCACATTTTACTATTTTTAGCAGGTTGAGCACCAGGACTCGCATGTCAATTCTGATCGCATATTTGGATCCCTTGCGGAAAAACGAGTTCAATGAGTATGAAGTCAAGGGAATTCGAACGATTTTCTATTTTTAGCAGTGTTTATTTTTAGATAGTGACATGTGGCGGTGTTCTCCCAGTCTTCCTAGATGATGTGGACAATTTCCTAAAATTTAGGAGCTAGATTCTATTTTTAGAAATTTCTATATTTAGCAGGTACAATCATCATCCATATAGTGCCAAGTGGCGAGATCAGATTCCGACGTGTGGCAGAGTTTCAATGAGATGTGGCATCTACGTGGCATCATTTGACCAAGGATGCATAGGGTGAGGTGGCACTTCTATGGGGAAAGTTTATCCAATTAGGCTAAATTTTTTCACTAATTCTTCTTCACTCACCATAAAAACCACTTTCCAAACAGCCCCTAAACCATTTTTCCCTATGTCTCTTAACCCTCTAACTCTAACCCTATCCTATCCTAATCCTAAACCCACTTCCCCTTTCCACTCTACCCTCACTCACCTTTATCCTAACCCATTCATTTAAACCCCTTATCCTACCTTTATTAAATTAAATTTTTAATTCATTTTATTATTAAATTAATTCCACTCTACCCTCACTCACCTTTATCCTAACCCATTCATTTAAACCCTTTATCCTACCTTTATTAAATTAAAATTTTACTTCATTTTATTATTAAATTAAAATGTAACTTTATAAAATAAAAAAGAATTTGTCCTACCCCTTATCCTCCCAATGAAACATTCGTACCTCCCATTTCCCCTTTAATTATTTATTATTTAATCATTTAATTAAAGTGTTTGTCCCCTTTAATTATTTTATTATAAAACTTGTCCACCATGTGTGCATACCTTTTTTGTGTCTCTTTTTAATATTAATTTATTAAGGTATGTCCCCATTCTTTAAAGCATTCATATCTCCTCTATATCTGTCCCATAGGCTATTTTTAGCCTCGTGGACGTTAAAAATACTTTCATTTCATTTCATTTCATATAACCCAAACTCCTTTCTGAAATCAAAAGGCGTATCATATTCATTATTAAGCATGTGCGCACTCCATCCCACGTCATCATCTCCACTTGCGTGGGTCCCTAAACTAGTCGTATTCTCTCCGTTTTAAAAAAATGCATGCATTGCCTTTTGATTTTTTTCAACATCATCGTTCCATTCATATGCTTAATCTTGACGTACATCCCCTCTCCCATCCGCATATGAAAAAGAAAGGGGCATTAAATTAAGTAAAGAGAGGGTAAGTTCACATGTGAATTGACTTGGGTTTTCAAGTCCCTTTTTTACGCCCCACTCCCCTACGTTACCCGTCCACGAGAGCCATACGATGCATGCACTCCTTTCTTTCATATGCCATCACTTCTCCATTAGCGCATGAGCTCTTTACTTCTCCCATGCATACGCATGCTTACCTATCCATGCAATTCTTCCTCATGCATCTAACTCCCCCATGTACACGTCTTACATCTCATTCACTCCATCTCTTTTAATCGTCTCGCAAACCCTCACCCATTTCCTACCTTATGCGCATTCACCCCCTTTTCCACACGTCTTTTCCTCCACATGTGGATCCTCACTCTTAACTCTCATGCGCATGCAACCTCTAACACATAGAGTTATCTCACTCGTCCACTCTACCTTCCCTCATGCGCATCCTCCAACTCTTTGTCTATCCCTTTCATGCGTATACCTTCCCTTTTTGTGTCCCATGCGTTCTATGGTTTCTTCCTTGAGATATGCGTCCTTCACAAGCTATATATTGGATGTTCTACATGAGTTCTAGGTGGGTTCATTGCAGCAGCAGCGTAGTCTCTTCTTCTCATTCTTCTCTCTTAGTCTAGTGATATTTTTATTGAGCAAAGCCATCATTGTACCGGTTGTGGACTTGCCGACTGTGGTGTAGCTAGCCCTCTTGCAAGCCTATTCAATAAAAGAACTAAATGTTTGTTTTCAACCTTGTTTTTGTTGGTATTTGTGAGTTTTTGCAATCTGATTTATCATTATTTATGAACTGTTCATTGTGATAAAACTAATCTTTTGATCAGTTTTCTCTTCTATTTCTACTCTATATCTATTACGCTAACCCTGCAGATCCCTCCAAGTGAATAAGCAATTTTTCTCAAGCGTTTTGGATAGATTTAGCATGCTGTCCAAGACATATCAGTAGTTGTTCTTAAGGTTTTATATGCAGAAATCAGACTTAAAGACAGCAGCAAGGCGCTTCATTGTGCCTAGAGACTCCCCCCTGAGGCTAGCAAGCACTAGCCCAAACGGAGAGGGGTTTGGCCAGTGACAATTTGGGGCCTTGCTCCTTTAATTAGCCTAGTTTTTACCGCTGTCTTAACACATATATCAGCTCAGATTGGAGGGTAAAAATTTGTGCTAACAGGTCCAAACACATAGAGATCAGATATCACTTCATACAAGATAAGATTCAGAAGGGAGCAATGAAGCTCCAATATATTCCCACAAATCAGCAGGTAGTTGATATTCTAACCAAGCCCTTAGCAAAAGGAAAGCTTGAAGCATTCAAATTAAAGACAAACTTCGATTGGTGCAAAAAAATTTCCTCGCTAAGAGGGAGTGTTGAGAAATGTAACTCAAGCAGAAACTTCTTGCACAGGTTCAATGTGAACGTATAGGAAGTGGTTCGAGACATTTCTTTGGTGACCACCTTGGAAAGGTGATCACTAATTCTATCTTGTAATTTCATTTGAAAAATAAAAAATAAAAGTGAAAGCCTTATGTTTTGAAGTCAACTTGTCTTGGAAATCTAAATGAAAAGTTCTAGAACATTAGTGACTTAGATTAGGATTTAATCTTAGCCGTACATCTCATGATTGAGATAAGTGGCAGCTAGAATTGAGAAAATTATTTATCTTCTCTCAAAGCATAAATAGGACAAGATAGGAGAGGTAGAACTCATATATGAGAAGACAACAAGAGAGCTGGAAGAGGGCAGAGTGTGTTCAAGGAGAAGAAGAGGAGCAGATTGCTAAAGTGACCAGCAAGTACAGAAAGCCATACAGGCCGTACTACTGCTGTAGCAATCCTGTTATTCATGCATAGGTTGTACACCATCAGATCTGACCGTACACTACTGTTTGAGGTGATTCCATTGACCATACAGCTACTGGTTCAAAGTAGGCTATAGAGGTCACCTTGTAAGCTTTGATCAAAGGAATGAAAAGCTGATTTGAAGGACAAATGACTGTGTATGTGTTTTATATCTTTCGCTATTCATTTTTTACTTACTGTGTGATTGATGCAATGTTTTGAAATTTAATTTTCTGTTGTTAAATAAATTCTGTTTTGAGTTATTTAATGAGAGAACAATAAGACAGCAGTCACCTAGGCTTGAAACATTTACACCTCTAGCTCTTTTATGGGCAAAAGTAACAGCAAGTAACCCCTTTGTTCTCAAACCCTTGCTTTCCCTCTTCAAAGTGAGCTAAAACAAAAAACAAAAAACACCAAAAATCTCTTGACTAGACCAATATTTTCCATTTTCTCCCAATATATTGCCGATATATTCAAAATTTGAAAAAATTGTGATTTTTTATGGCGATATTATCACTGTCCAAGAAAACTCATGGTATATCACGATGTGTTGTATTTTCACTATATTTACAACACTAACTGTAACAAACTCCTTAGTTGTCCACTCCTCCTAATGTCTATATAAGGAGGGCAATTATAGGTGTGAGGGGTCAAGGATTGTAAACAATCAATCTTTTTTTGGAGAGCAAGTGTGCATAAAGGCTTTTTTGTTAGAATTTGCCCGTGTTAACTGGGCTTCATTCTTCTATTTCATTGTATTCTTTCTTTCTTTCTCATTCATTTTGCTTCAGGTTATGATTGTCAATTGTCAATCAAAGAGGGCTGATGGAGAGGAATAAGAAAGGATTATGAAACTTTCCCACTTTACCTGTTTCCTGCTCTATGAGAATTTATAGACATTGCGGCACTGATTGTACATAAGATTCAGCTAACCGCCACCCTGTTCATTCTTTTTGGCAATAAAGAAAGTGTTCCTTGCCATTTATATGGTTGCAAATTTGATTTGAAGTAATGGGTCTTCTAGATTCGTGTTTTATCATGCCTAAATTATTTTCTTTGTTTATTGTGAATTCATTTCAAAGGTCTAGCCAGTATGGGATACATGGTGCACTAAATCAAAAGCAATTTGCATGTTGGTTTTATATTTAGGGATTCATAATTTCTTGATCATCTCAAATAAACTGCTTTTATATCTTTTTTTGTTTTTTTGGTTTAATTGATTAATCTTTTTGAAAGTTTGGGTTTAAAAAGAATCTGATATGACCATGACTCATTGGATCTTCGGGATTTCTCTGATTAACAAGGTTGGGAGTTTTTACTTTCATGTCCTGAGTTGGAGTTTTCCTCCACGGGTGCCTCGGTGCATTCTTCTAAAAGGAAGGGTGGTCCACAAGGATACAAAAAAACTTATACCATTTCAAAAACCCTATATCTTTTTTTGTTTTTTTCGACTTAATTGATTAATATTTTTGAAAGATTGGGCTTAAAAAGACTATTTGATATGACCATGACTCAGTAGATCTTAGGGATTTATTTTATCTAATTAACAAGGTTGGGAGTTTTTACTTTCATGTTCGAATTTTTCCTCCATAGATGCCTCGATGCACTCTTCTAAAAGGAAGGGTGGTCCGCGAGGATACAAAAAAACTTACACCATTTCAAAACCCATTCCCATTTCCTTGTTCCAAGTGACACACATACATACATGCATTTTTCTTGGCATGCTAGAATAAAAAGAAATGTAGCTCTGTTGTACTCTAACTTCCATTTCACCTACTTCAATGCTCTAATATATGAAGAAGACCATGAAGACTTCTCAAGAATTACACAATCCATACAAAATATGTACTCTTGTCCCATATATGCCATTGTCCTAGGAAGAATGATTCAATTTTATTTATCTCCTTTTACTCTCTCTCTATAAGAAGCACAAAGCATCAATGAGTGCTTTGAAATTAAGAATATCAGGAAAGTGATGCATATAAGAAGTGTCATTGACTCATTAACAAACTCAAGAGGCACCAATACAGCACTAAACTTGCAAAGTAAGTTGGCTTTATCTCAGACTCATACTCATCCATCTCAATTTCTGCCATGCCTTTGTCATTTGGGTCCCGAGTTGCTTCAGCTCGACATCCTTTTCCATTCTGCTAAATGGTCCTGCATCTCCTTTCTTCAAAGTTGAACGTGGAATCAAACAAGGTTGCCCTCTATTGCTGCTTCTTTTTCTTCTAGTAGCCGAAGGCCTTAGCGGATGTTTAAAGGCATCCACTGCAGCTGGTAGCCTCAAAGGTATAAATCTGGGCCTATCTTGTCACAAAACTCACCTTCTTGTTGTGGATGACATACTCATATTTGTGAGGGTTCAAGGAACATAATAGAAAAACTTCAAGAGATCATAGATCTCTTTTTTGAAGCCACAAGGATGCAAAAAAACACTGAAAAATCCTCGATGCTCTTCTGGGGTCTCTTAGAGGCAAAAAAGATTGGCATCACTTAGATCTTTCTCTATCAAATAGGAGATTTTGATGTTGGATTCAAATATGTGGGATTCCATCTAAAAGCCAATCAGTATAAGAAAGCAGACTGGCTATGGCTCTTGGAAAAGCTGGAAAAAAAGGTAAACATCTGGTATAATCATTGGCTTTCTCGGGGTGTAAGGTTGATCCTGGTCAAGGCAGTGCTAGAAGCCATCCCATTTTATTGGATGTCACTAGCTTAGATCCTAAAAGGTGTCCTGGACAAGATTAGACAATTGTGTTTTTGATTCCTTTGGTCTGGAGAAGCTGGGAAGAAAAAAATGGTACTTGCCTCTTGGAAAGGCTAGCTGTCCCAAAATATCTCGGACGTTGTGGGCTGAAAAACATCATCTTATTGTCAAAATCCCTTGCAACTAAGAATGCTTGGAGACTCATACAAGGCACGGGGCTTTGGCCACAAGTTACCAAGGAAAAATATTTCCTGCAGGAATCCATTCTTGACTGGATCCGCAAGGCACAAAAAACGTTGCAAAATGCTACAATCATCTGGAAAGCTATTCTGTCTGCTTTCCACTTGATTGGAAATTGGCTTGTCTAGAAAATTGGAAGAGGAGAACAAGTTCTCATTGGATTAGACCCTTGGATAGGATGTAAAGAAGCATACGAACTCCCAGTCCATCTAATCTGAGAGCTCCAAAGAAAAGGTTACTATACATTATGGCAGATAGCCCACTGGAACCAGAATACAGGGTAGCAGAGATAGTTATCCTGGAGAGAAATTGGTCTCAGAGAGGAAAGTGATGCTCATGGGAAAATTACATAAAAATCCTTCAAAGCTCCTTTGTGACTCTAACTGAGCAAGATGATCAACTTGTTTGGTCACTGAACCCAACTGGAAACTATGAGCGAATGTTCTGTTACAAGGCCTTAGCCCAAGAGGAGAGGGAAGACCCACAACTCTGGTGGGGAGAAAAACTCTAGAAGCTTAAATGCCCAGCAAAAGAAAAAAAATTCATGTGGCTCCTTTTAAATAATAAGGCACTCACCTAGGATATTCTCCAAAAAGAGAAGCTTTGAAGACCCAGGGAGATGTTCCCTATGTAAGATTGAGGCTGAAACAAACTCTCACCTTATGTTATAATGCAATTACACTATAGAAGTATGGAAGGAGGCAGACAGAATAACAGGGCTGAAAAACGAATGGAAAGGCAACTCAATAGAAGAAGCTCTAAAATCATGGGTTTCCAATCCAACAACCACTAATTATAAAGCCCTTCCTCTTACCATTGCCTGGGTGGTCTGGTTAGCAAGGAACGCAATACTGTTTGAAGATAAGGAAATCATCCCTTTGAAATGTGCCATGCAAAGCATAAACAACCTATCAGCTTTCCCTCAACTCACAAAAGTCACACTCTCCAGCAAGGATACTCCTTGACCCTGCAAACAGAGACATGCCCTGGGATTTTTTCAACGGCACATCTCAAAGAAAGCCTCCTCAGTGAGGAGCTGGAGGTGTTCTACACATTTCAAGTAATCACAGCATTTCCTCTTCAGATGGCATAGGAAATGAAACAAACAACTTTTATGGGATGATAGCATTCAAGCTCACCCTATGCTTGGTCCGGGAAAAGGGCATTT
>JZKD02S2134978.1:434363-451797 GCA_000966675.3 Picea glauca
TCAAACCCATATCATCAAGAAACACATCCCACATCTTTGTCTTTCCCTTCAACCACTCTTCTCTCTGCCTGTATATAAGACGGAGGTTGGTGTGCACATACACCACTAAGTCATCTGACTTGACGATAAAGAGAAGAGTTCAATAGAAGAGTTTATACTTGAGTGAAGGGTACATTTTTACTGGTGTCGTGACAAAAGAGTTCAACAATCAATGCCACCAACATCGAGGTACATAAAGGGCTTGGTTCTCTTGATTAAATGTCAGTTCCATACCCTCATACATGATAGAATCCAGAGGAAACATTGCCATCTTGCCAATCTTGAAATCCTGAAAACTGTTAAGTCTGTTGAATTTTGAATGGGACCTAAAATTCTACTTCTCCATATGAAGTCCAATGAGGTTGGAACCACTCTCAAACATCCTAAAACAATTAATGGTAATGTTAAAAATTTAAGTATACTTAAAGAATTTAACATTACCATTAATTACTAGGGTGGGTGAAATGGAGGGGGTGGGGACCTCTTTAAATAGCATTAGTAAGGCAAAATAACCCTTAGTTGCACACCAAAACACCTCACAACTTCAACTTGCATGAGAAAACATGAGCCAAATACTTCTTTGAGCAGGACACGTTGAAGGTAAGTGTCAGACACGTGTTTGAAACGTGTCTTGTGAACAAGACATGTTCCGTACACGTGTTTGACACGTGTCCTCACGTATTGTGTCCGACACGTAGGATACGTGACACAGAGGGGGGTTTGGACGTATCCTGTTACTTAGGTAGTAGCATAAAGAGTGGAGAAAGTGTGGCCCACAATGATTGTCATGTAATTGTTTGACTCCGCCCGAGCCCCTTATTTGTGGATTGGGTGAATTGTGTGGTGGGAGTCGGGACCATCCTTGTGAAAATCCTGAGAAAACAACATGGTTAAACAGATCAATAATGTAATAAAGAAGAGTTGGTCTAGCATGTTTGAAAAGCTACACCTCAAACCCATCCTCATCTATCGTTCTGTTAGTATTCATCTCCAAGATTACCTATTGAATATCTATGTAGAAGAATAGGTAGCATGGAATTGGGGAGGAGGAGGAGGTGCCTAATTATGAGGTTGCCTGGGCACATCATAAAATGCAGTGGTGTGGGAAAACATGGCTTGGGAGTTTGAATCATAGGGAAGACTAGAATGGTGAGAGAAGACAATGCACCAAAATGTCTTAAGAGAATACAAAGAGCCATACACAACTCATGCTTCTGTGAAATAAAAGGTGTTTCTTGCAGTGATGGAGACATCGTTAAGATTTATGGAGGGGGAAAGAGGTGGGGTTATAAAAAAGGGGATGACAAAGTTGTATATAAAGTGCCTTGTAGTCATTGTCATCACACTGATTCATGGGGCTGATCTTGTAGCTTGGGAAATGGGATGGTAGTTTGGTAATGTGGGGATAGAAGTTGAGAATTGCTTCCTAAATCGCAAAGCAGAGATGATTGTATTTGGAGGAAGAAGACTCTAGGGACAAGAAGCGGGAGATGAGAGGAAGTCGCTGGCAAAGGCAGGAAGAGAAGGCGTATGAATCCCCATTGTCAAACAAGATAGTAGTGCAAGGGGGGGCTAGGGGAGCAGAGGGAAAACATAATCAACCACACTAGACCCCCCACAATGAGGAAATGTTATGACCCAAGGGGGGCATATATAGGGTTAAATGTATATGATATGACCCTAAGGGGGGCATATTTCGGGCTAAATGTAATGTCCCTTTCTGAGTAGGAGCTCCAGAGAGGAGGGCTTAGTAATCTAAACATCCCCGTTAGACTATAGCCAGGGAGATACAGGGGAAAACAGGTCACTTGATGTTACTTCACTAAAGAATGTTATAATTTGAAAGTGACATTAAGTGAAAAGTGGGTAAAAGCGCCTTTAAGTGATTTTGAGCTAAAAATAGAAGGGCACATAAGTGAGAGAGCTAAGAATATAGGTCAACAACAAATTAGGGTTTTGGAGGAGTGTATGAGGAGGAAAAGCGACCTAATTCCTCATTATGCATCTTATGATTTGACAGTTGAGCTCTGAGGAGATTACATAGGTTCAGGCGAATCAGTGGATATTGTGGATTCCAGGAGGAAGACACCAATGGGTTGATTTCGGTGTTGAGAGACACACCCTAGTCATCGGGAAGATCATCCATTTCTTTCATCGTTTTGCAACAGCAGTTTATAGGTTCATACAACTAGTGCGCACTTCATCAGGAGGAGGGTGCAAGTACTGGTAGACTCTAAGGGTTAGCTCGTCTCGCCCCGAGAGAATTCATAGATTTCGTTCTGACCCAGTTGACAGGAAGGCAGGGCGTATCTTTTGAGCTATTACATCAGATTCAGTTGAAGGATCCTCTTGGGTGCATCAGTTAGCTAGTGAGGGCACAACACTTGGGGAGGATACATTATGGGTTCCCGAGAGATCACCAGATCAGATCCAGGGAAACCCTTCTGACCCATTACAAAGGATACCAAGGCGCTCAGTTTGAGATACATGCAGCCAGATTCTGACGGTGGAATCACTAGGGAGAAACAGTAGGGGCGCAACCCCCCTGGGGATCCCATCTGGGGTTTGTACAGATCAACAGAGGGTCGATCTTCAGTCTGACAGACACTGGGAGTGTGGATGAGGTCAAGGCGCACTGTTTGAGACAGATTCCAGGTAGATCTGAGGAGTTTAGCCACCAGGGCGAACTTTCCAATCTTGCAACAGTTGTCGTGTGAGTTGTCGTAGCATGTAGCAGTTCATATCACTCATCCCTTGATCCAACATCATTCTTCTAGTTCTGGGTATTATTGCTTTAGTTTCTTTATTGTATTTCGGCTAAGATCCATCTATCTCTGATCTAGCCGAGAGATTCCTTTTATTTCACCACATGCAACATTGTATTCAGTCTTATTTCATAATACATAGATTGCAGGTGTTCTGCGTTCTTTATCTATTGCATGCTTGATTATATATTGTTAAACAATTGTTCCACATGCAAAATCACCATGCATGTTAAAACGGAATTACTAAACGCATCCAGAAACCCAAAATGTATCAGTTTCGATAGTAAATAATAGGCAGTTGAGACATATATTTCAATCTGCGGAATTAGGGATATTACAGTAGTATTAGAACTTTAGTCCTGCCAGCTTATGCCTAAAGTTTCGATGAGTTCAGCAGAGAACCCAGACCCAGAGGGTCGTGAGCACATATGTGACGAATATGTCACTTACAACAGATGCAGGGAAAGGAGGAGACCTAGGCCAGATTATCCCCTCTTTCCTCCTAGCTCAAAGGAAGAGGAAGAGGCGCATAGGGAAGCAGAGAGAAGGGAAGAGCATGAGGCAGAGTGTGAGGCAGAGAGGATGATGGGAGACAGATATGAGAGACCAGAGGGAAATGGCAAGGCCCCCATGCACCCAGAGGCAGCCTTCATGCAAGTACTCAACAACTTAGTGGTCAGTCAACAGGCTATGACTCAGTCATTCGCACAGATGGTCGATAGGTTGGCCACAGGGAGCACGTCGGGCACACAGGCCCCACATGCAGCGCAGGGGAACTCAGGGGCAGGCAACAAACCCTATTCACCTACTCGCACATATACTTCTTCGAGTAGGATTCCCAGGCCGTTATTCCCCAACTTCCAGAGGGCACCCCCAACAACAGCATAGCAGCCCATAGCACAGAGGGAGCCCACACAGACAGAGGATCTTACTGAGTATAGGAGAGAGTATGCAGCATTGGGACCAGATTTCTGTCAGGACATGACCCTAGTCGAGTATTGTGGACTCAGGCTCAGGAACCATCCCAGAGATACTTAGAGGGGAGGACAGCAACAACAGCAGCTAGGGCATAACATAAACTTCATCCAAAAAGTTGGTAAACTCACTATACCTTCTTTCAATGGATCATCCAAATGCACTGTTAGAGCTTGGGTACAAAAAATGGACACGTACTACAAGCTCAACCAGATGACAGAGACTAAGGGCATCAGTTTCGCTACCCTGCATTTGGTGGGTGAGGCACATGAGTAGTGGCATCATGGACTGTTGACGTTGGGTCATAGTCACATCACTTCTTACAGGGAGTTCACAGAGAGGATCATGTACAAGTTTGACAGGAGGGATCCAGAGATCCATTTCAGGGACTTAGCTCAGTTGAGGAAGACTGGCACACTAGAGGCATTCATCACAGAGTTCCAGAGGGTAGTCGTGGCAGTGACAGATATTTCAGAGCCCAAGTTGATCATGATTTTCACAGAGGGGCTCACAAAATCCTTGAGAGGATGGGTGAAGACCTACAGGCCTCACACATTACAGGATGCCATCCTATGCACTAGAGATCTAGCAGACTCAGTGCCAAAAACTAAAACTTTCTCCAAACCCTTTGTGCCACAGAAGGACAGAGATAGGAAGCCATTCGAGAGAGAGTGGAAGGGCAAGGAGAAAATGGATGATGAGACGAGGCAAGATCTTATGAGGAAGAATCTCTTCTTCACATACAAAACCCTTGGGTCCCCATCCACAAGAGCATGGGCAAGGGAGAAATCCATTACATAGAGGTGGCAACAGACAGTGATGAGGAGGGACAAGACAGTGATCTCAACAGCTCGAAGGAGGAGCCATAACGTGCAGAGGGTTAGCCTCCCAAGAGACCTCGACACCAGCAGGGACTCAACCACCGGTAGAGCCACAGCCTCATGAGAAGGCTAATAGACGAACACCAGCAAAGGGAGGAGTCATAGCAACCCTTTCTAGTATTCCCAGGTATGACACCCTCTGAATCAGAGGGACTATTCAGGGACAGAGGGCAATTTCCCTAATAGATGGTGGGGCCACCCACAACTTCATTGATGCTTCATTGGTATCGAGGCGAGCACTTCACATAGAGAAGTTTGAGGGGTTTGATGTTGCAGTAGCAGATGGCCACTCAGTGGAGTGTATAGACAGAGTCTGGGACTTGGAGGTAAAGCTAGGTAACTACACTGTGAGAGACACATTTTATTTAGTTGACCTATCTGACACAGATGTGGTGTTGGGAGTCCAGTGGTTGATCACCTGGGGCAAGATCACGACCAACTACCAAAGCCTTGAGAGGGGGGTCAGAGACAGTGAGGGGAAGAGGATTGTGTTGAGGGGCATGTCGACAGGGGAACCCAGGATAGTTTCGACCAAGAGGATGGAGAGGATCTTTAGGCATGGGGAGGTACCTTATGCAGCAAAGTGCTTGATCACCACATGGAGGGATTCAGATGGTCAACAGCAGTATCAGACAAACATCAGGACTTTGTTGGGGCGACATCAGCAGGTTTTTGGTCCGATTCCACCAGGGAGACCATCTGACAGGGGGTTTGAGCACACCATTGAGTTGGAGGAGAGTGCTAAACCCATGATTACAACACCCTATCGTCATCCTCGGAGGTTCAAGGATGAGATAGAGAAAGCAGTCAAGGAATTGCTAGTGATGGGACACATCAGACCCAGCAGTAGCCAATTCGCTTTTTCAGTTGTCTTAGTCCTGAAGAAGGATGGTACCATGAGGATGTGTATAGACTACCGGGCTTTGAACAAGAAAACCATCAAAAAACCAGTATCCTATCCCACGCATTGATGAGTTGATGGACAAACTGCATGGGGCAGTTTTCTTCTCTAAGATTGATCTACGCTCTGGATATCATCAGATCCGCATTCAAGAGCAGGATATAGAGAAGATGGCATTTTGATGCCACTATGACCATTTTGAGTTTCTAGTTATCCCATTTGGGCTAACCTATGCACCAGCTACTTTTCAGTCATGAACCATATTTTCAAGGATCACTTGAGGAAATTAGTATTGGTATTCTTCGACGACATCTTGGTATACAGCAAGACATGGCAGGAGCACCTAAGGCACTTGGATGAGGTACTCACCATCATGGAGTCCCAGTCACTATATGCCAAGGAGTCAAAGTGTGAGTTTGGCATGACAAAGCTGCTTTATTTAGGTCACATTATCAGYGCACAGGGGGTACAGGTGCACCAKGAGAAGATCATGGCCATTTTGGATTGGCCAACGCCCAAGAACGTGATAGAGTTGAGTTTCTTTGGGCTATGCAGCTATTACAGGAGGTTTGTAAGAGGCTTTTCAYAGTTGGGGACACCACTCACCGATCTCACCAGACARGGGGCCTTCATCTGGACAGACAAGTCACARAAGGCATTTGATCACATGAAGGAAGTCATGGGCACATGCCCAGTATTAGCATTGCCAGACTTCATGCTATCGTTTGTATTGGAGTGTGATGCATCAGGAGAGGGGATAGGAGCGGTGTTGATGCAGGGAGGACACCCCATTGTGTTTGAGAGCAGGAAGCTCAGTCAAGCCAAGAGGTTGTACTCGATCTATGACAAGGAAATGCTCACAATCATGCATGCCTTGACCAAATTCAGACAATGCTTGGTGGGCAGCAAATTTGTGGTCAAGACAGACCATAACAGCTTGAAGTATTTCCTTGAGCAGAAGGATCTCAGTGAGCGTCAGCAGAAGTGAGTGGCAAAGGTCCAGGCCTTTAATTTTGACATAGAGTATGTCAAGGGTAAGAAGAACATTGTGGTGGATGCATTGTCTAGGAGACCGGTAGCTTGTTCCCTTATGGAGATTTCAACAGATTGGAAATCCCACTTGTTAGTAGAATATTCCAAGAACAAGTTTGCTTGTGAGATTTTGGATGGCCAAGTACAAGATAACAGGTACAGAGTCATGGACGACGTCATATTCTACAAAGGCCGAGTCTATCTAGTGCCAGGATCAGGTCTCAGGAAGAAGATTTTCGCTGCAATACATGACTCCCCACTAGCAGGCCATCAAGGGTTTTTCAAAACCTACAAGCAAGTCAGAGAGAGATTCTCTTGGAAGGGTCTCAAACAAGATGTGATGAGACATATCAGTGAGTGTGTGACTTGTCAGCAGAACAAGTCAAAGCAGACTCTTCCAAGAGGGTTACTTCAGCCACTTCCCATTCTAGAACAGAAATGGAAAAGCATCTCCATGGACTTCATTACAGGCCTACCCAAGGTTCAGGGTAAGGATTGTATCTATGTGGTTGTCGACAGATTGACCAAGTTCGCGCATTTCTATGCCATTCCGACCGATTACATCGCAGTACAGGTGGTAAAGCTATTCTTCAGAGAGGTTTTCAGACTTCATGGGTTGCCACAGAACATCGTCAGTGACAGGGACAGTCGGTTTATCGACACATTTTGGAGGGATTTATTCAGATTGGTGGGGACAGAGTTGACACCCAGCACCAGTTACCACCCTCAGACTGATGGGAAGACAAAGATAGTCAACAAGTGGGTTGAGGGTTACTTGAGGAACTATGTGAGCGGACAGCAGAGAGCATGGGTGAGGTGGCTACATCTAGGAGAGCATTGCTACAACACCACCTTCCACATGTCCATCGGCATGACCCCCATCCGAGCATTATATGGGTATGATGCTCCCACTTTGATTGACTTGGTTTTCGAAGATAGTCGGGCTCCAAAAGCCAAAGACTGGATAGTAGAGAGTCAAGAGATTCTCAAGGTACTCAAAGAGAATCTGCAGATGGCACAGAATCAACAGAAGGTGAGTGTAAATAGACACAGGACAGAGCGTAGCTTCGAGATTGGGGATCCAGTATTCCTGAGGCTACAACCTTACAGGCAGTCATCTCTGAAGAAGAGTGGGGCAGAAAAGCTCAAGCCCAGGTTCTATGGGCCTTACTGAATCATACACAGGGTAGGCGAGGTTGCCTACGAGTTAGAGCTTCCAGAGGGGAGTCGGATTCACAATGTGTTCCACGTTTCTTGTCTCAAGAAAGTCGTGGGACAATTCATCAGCGTTTCAGAGGAGCTTCCGCCCTTGGATGAGAAGGGGTAGCTTGAGTTGGTTCCAGAGGAGGTACTGGATTTCCGAGAGCGGAGATTGAGGAGCAGGGTCGTCAAGGAATGTTTGATCAGATGGAGAGGGCTTCCAGTGGAGGATGCTACTTGGGAGAGTGAGCAGGTTTTGCAGCACCCTGGGTTGGTATTCCTTGACGACAAGCAATCTCTGGAAGGGAGGACTGTAATGTCCCTTTCCAAGTAGGAACTCCAGAGAGGAGGTTTTAGTAGTCTAAACATCCCCGTTAGACTATAGCCAGGGAGATACAGGGGAAAACAAGGTCACTTGATGTTACTTCACTAGACAATGTTATAATTTGAAAGAGACATTAAGTGAAAAGTGGGTAAAAGCACCTTTAAGTGATGTTGGGCCAAAAATAGAAGAGCGCATAAGTGAGAGAGCTAAGAATAAAGGTTAACAGCGAAATAGGGTTTTGGAGGAGTATATGAGGAGGAAAAGCGACCTAATTCCTCATTATGCATATTATGATTTGACAGATGAGCTCTGAGGAGATTATACAGGTTCAGGTGAATCAGTGGAGATTGTGGATTCCAGGAGGAAGACACTAGTGGGTTGATTTCGGTGTTGAGACACACCCTAGTCATCGAGAAGATCATCCAGATCTTTCATCGTTTTGTAGCAACAATTTACAAGTTCATACAGCTAGTGCACACTTCATCAGGAGGAGGGCGCAAGTGCTGGGAGACTCTGAGGGTTAGCTTGTCCCGCCCTAGGAGAATTCATAGATTTCCTTCGACCCAGTTGAGATGAAGGCAAGGCGCATCTTTTGAGCTATTACTCGTCATATTTCGACGGAGGATCCACTTGGGTGCATCAGTTAGCCAGTGACGGCGTAGCACTTGGGGAGGATACATTCTAGGTTCCCGAGAGATCACCGAATCAGATCCAAGGAAACCCTTTTGACCCATTACAGAGGATACCTAGGTGCTCAGTTTGAGATACATATAGATGGATTCTGACGGTGGAATCACTAGGGCGCAGCAGTTGGAAGCAGTAGGGGCGCAACCCCCTGGAGATCCCATCTGGGGTTCGTACAGATCAGCAAAGGGCCGATCTTCAGTCCGACAGACACTGGGAGTGTGTATGAGGTTAGGGTGCACTGTTTGAGACAGATTCCAGGCAGATCCGAGGAGTTTAGCCACAAGAGTGAACTTTCCAGTCTTGCAGCAGTTGTCGTGTGAGTTGTCGTAGCATGCAGCAGTTCATATCACTCATCCATTGATCCAGCATAATTCTTCTGGTTTCGAGTATTATTGCTTTAGTTTCTTTATTGTATTCCGACTAAGATCCATCTATCTCTAATCTAGCCGAGAGATTCATTTTATTTCACCGCATGCGGCATTGTATTCAGTCTTATTTCATAATACATAGATTGCGTTGTTTTGTGTTCTTTATCTATTGCATGCTTGATTATATATTGTTAAACAATTGTTCCACCTGCAAAATCACCACGCATGTTAAAACTGAATTACTAAATGCATCCAGAAACCCAAAGTGTATCAGTTCCGGTAGTAAATAATAGGCAGTTGAGACATATATTCCGATCTGCAGAATTAGGGATATTACACTAAATGTACATGTAATGTGTAAATAATATGTAATAAGGTTGGCCTAATAGTAAAGGGAACTCATGTGCAAGTGTGAATAGGTATATATGGAGATCATGTATTCATTATTGTAGAGATGTGAATTGTGATGTATGAATGTATTTGGTTATGTGGAGGAGGTTCTCCTATTCTTTAAGGAGTTATTGTGTAACTTATCTATCTTGGAGTTGTGCTCCACACTCACATTCTGTACATGGTGTGTACTTCTGTTCCGTTATGATATTTTTAAGCATTTGGTTCATTACATTTCGTATCAAAGCATCGATCCTAGGGTTTTTCTTCCTCAAGCAAGTCATCTTGGAATTTTCACTATAACTTTTTTTGGGGCCACTTCAGAAAGTGAAACTTGGAGGCTGTTTATTACAGGAAATCATGTGAGCCTGTTGGAATCCAGATAGCAAGGGAGGTCATTCAAGATTAGTGGCTCATGGGACTCACCAAGATGCAAAAGATGCTTTTGTAGATTGTGAGGAGTCCCAAAGCATCATCCAAAATCCTGTGAAGGTTCACTAGATCTGGATTAATATCGTGAAGACAAAATGCTTCCTCAAACCTATCATGGAATGGAATCTGTTATGATCTAGTACAGACGTTGAAGTCCCCAAAGAGGACCCCCAAGGTCGATGTAATGTCCCCATTTTTGGATTCCCTTATGTTGCACTTTGGGATGCATGCTAGAGTAACCAATTGGGGTTGATAGTGAGCTCAGGCAGTTTTGAGGAGTTTTATGGGGCCCAACTTACATTATTCATCATATTTCATCATCAGGATCCATTCCGCACAGCTTGTCCTTGGTTTTGTTGCATTCCAACGATTTCCGTAATTTTGGGTTATTATTGAGCATATTTTAATTAATTACACTGAAGTTGTTATTTGGAGCTTGTTTCTTGGAGGAACACCTTAGTGTAATAGCTCGTTGGAACCGGAACAAAACTATCTAAAGAATAGGATGATAAAAAGTGACTTTCAGTGGCAGGAGAAGTTATAAGGGTGAATTAATCATTTTTTGGAGTTAAAAGGATCATTAAATTAATAAAGTGATTTAATGAAGAAATATTAAAGATGAATTAAAAGTCACTTGAATGGAAAAAGGTGAAAGGGGGTATAAAAGAGAGATAGGGGCTTCTATTCTCTCATTATGTTGATTGATTTTTTATGTCTGGCCTCTTGGCTAGAAAGCTCAAGATACTTGGGGGTTTTGAGGGTTTTGACTAAATAAACCCTAGAGATCAGCACGGTGATGAAAGATTCCACCTTTCCTGATCCAAGCTTGGCCAAGGTGGTGAAATATTCCACCCTCACCATTCTATTTCAGTTTCAGATCCATTTCTTGCATTGTTGGTAAAGGAGGGCACAACTGTTTGAGGATTCTGCAAAGAGGGCACAGTGTCTAGTAGGAAGGAGTTCGATTTGGCTTCTGGGAGTGAGATCTTGAAGAGATCTGAGTTGGTTTGTGTTTGGTTCACCTGGAGCGACTTTTCTTGGCACCCTTAGGGGTTTCTAGCATCCATATTATTTATTCTCGTAGCTGGGGAGAATTTACTGAAGGAGGGCGCACTAGGGATTTGAGATCCAGTAATTTGTGGTCAGATTTGACATCTACATCCAGGGGAACTTCTCATATAAGTTAGCCATCATCAGATTTACAAGATTGCAGCCATTTCATAAAGATTTTACATCAGATTTATTGTGCATATTTCAGCAGGGCGTAAGCAACAAGGAGGGCACATTTCTTGGTATGGGAATTATGGATTTTGCATGATATAGCATCTCTTTTGGGCAGCTATCATTAGGGGATCGAAAAGGAGGATCATTGACAATATTTCCTTGCCTTTTGGAGCCATTATAGACCAATAAAGTGGTTGTTATATTACTTATATCAGATCTGGAAATTACTATCATTGGACAGCCATTTATAATAAATAAACAAGCAAGGATTATGTGGAGGTATTTGTGCTTTTGTTGTGTATTACTTGTCATTTACTCTTATGTTTATTCTATTCTATGTTCCACTTGAATTCATGTTGATTTATACAAGTTAAACTCAAAAACATGGATGGAAATGCAAGTTACAGCCATGTTATGCAAACTGTTTGACATAATGCCTCAATGAGAAAAACTGTCATATACATAACAGCAAGCAAATAATCATAACAGCAGACACTTTGTGGGTTCTAAGGAGGTTGGAACTCATCCCATTGACCCTCTAAACACATAAGTAATCCACCTTGACAGTTGGGACAGCAAGAGAGTTGATTTGCCCAAGGACTTTGACCAAACAATTTAAGTGTTTGACGAAAGTTCTCAACCAGTTAGATCTGATTTTTATATCAGATTTGGTTGGGGAACATTACAGTCTAATACTAAACAATATCTGGATATAATCCCGATTAAGGGTCCTCCTCTAAGTCCCAGTGGAGAGCAAAAGCTAAGGATGTAGGAGGGAAGTAAGACACAACAATGTAGATGTCTCAAGGGAGAAGGGGCATGCCATGGATCCTGACCCACATGAATCTAGCAAAATTGTCCGAGGTAACCATGGTGACTCTGCCCTAGAGGGACGCTCGTAACAAACAAGCCACATTGCCTAAACCACAAATGCTTCAAAACTCCTAGTCTCTTGTCTACAGACTAAAAAGCAGTCATACCCTGGTTAGTTTGGAATGGTCCTAGCAAGGCTCTCATGGATCTCAGACTTCAGTCAAAAATAGAATGTTCAATGGTTTGAGTGCATTGTAAATCAAACCAGATGAAGACCAAATGATTCCATTCTAGTTGTAGCATTCAATGGAGATCACACTCTCACCCCAATGAAGATGTCATTTGGTGGACCCTGGTTGTGTCCAACCAAGAGGGAGAGGAATCTTGAATAACCACCATGAGGTCTATAATAACAACCCATTTTTCAGTGTTCCTAGCTACAGCTACCTACTCTTGAGACCCTTTGAGCTCAGTATAGTAACTTGGGCCTACATGAAATCGACATTGAGAAAAATCCCGTGAGGGAGGGAGAAGAGCTTTCGCTTAGACCAGAGGACCTATAGTCTATCTCCCAATGTCCAAAAATGGAGGAAAAGTGTGGAGTTGGAACCCAACCACGCACTTTCCTGGGGTCAAATCAAGTAACCCCAAGGTGTCCCAAAGAAAAGAAATCCCTATCCGAATGGAATCAGGACAGAGATGAAGGTGTTAAGAATCCCCTCACCTTCAAATTTAGTTCTCGGGCCCATCTAATGTGTTCCTCTAAGATTTCAATCTAAACAACTTCTTCAACCTCTGCTAGGGGGGTTCCATTTTTCGTACCTTGAACCCAAGAATTGAGGGTTTCATATTGCATCTCAACCTCTTGCTAAAATAGAGCCTATAGGAAACATATTTCCTCTTGCTTATGCTTAAGATCCAGGATTTTTACATGAAGGGAATCCCTTAAGGGTGAATATTTTCTTGTAATTGGTGTCACTAACCAATTGTTTTAGAATTAAATTCTCGGACCCAATTTCCAACATTCTATTGGTGAGCAAACAATCTATTGTATACAGTTTGGAATTCAACAATTCCATATGTTTCATTCTCTTGATCAGCTCAATAATCCCTGTCTCGGAAAGAAACCTCGGAGCCTCCTATTTTTCCTAATCCCAATCTCTATTGTTGTCACCATCACTCACTGATTCAGTGTCCTAAATTTATGAATCTATGAGGCATATTTCCTTGTTTGTTGTAGTTGTTTACTTGTTGAACTAAGTAGATCTTCTATTGTGTGTGAAGAGTGCAGGAAAGGGCTAACGAAGGACCCGCTATAAGAGGAGGAAAAGGAAAAACAACCCATAGAGGGGTGACACAAATGGGTAGGAGAGGGAGCCATCCATAGAAGAGGGTGCAAGTGAGGAGATTTACATAGGTCACTCATCAAACTTCACATGGGCAGACTCAAAAAAGGCTACAAAACCTAAAGATCCATAGGTATAGACCCTAAAACTACCACAAAACAAAGTTGGAATTGACCCTATAAATATATATAAATTATGGGCAAGAGCTAACTAGTACTCTAGAGTTTAGAGCTAACATATGTATCTGTGAGTTACATAATGTATGAGCATGGAGCTAAGGCCAATATGTGTATGGTCTAGAGCCGACCTATAGTTTGAGTCAACCTGTGTATACTGAGTTACACTACGGGGAGCCAAGACCAACTTGCAAGGAAGTTATGAGGACTACAGAGGCTATGGGGAGAAAAGAATACTAAGGGAGAGAGACAAATACTCAAGCACTAAAAAAGGAGAATTCTGAGATTGGAGTTTTCTACCCCGTGAGTGTTTACCACTATGCATCCAATGTCGACCTTTTTATGTCATGATGTACAATATGTGGAGACTCTAGCTTTTTTGTGGCATTTATGTTCTAAATATTAACGAGGTACCAAAGCTATAGGACTAAGTCTCCCCACTCTCGACTCTTGTTTGCTCAAGCTTTTTGCAGAGATCTATGAATTCATCCATCTAAAGAGGAGGTGAAGCATTGCTTGGAGCTCCTCAAGACTAGTCTAGGAAAAAGAAGATTTTGATATGAGTTTGGTTCCATCATTTATCCAATTTAGGTTTCCTTTACCGCGATACTTGGAATTTTTATATGCAAAATAGAGCAGGGGCATTAGCCATTATTGATATTTTCTTGACCCATATCTATAGGGTTTCAAGAGCTAGTTATTGTTTTGTTGGATTCTTGGAGCTAGGGTTTCTATTACGGCAATTTTTGGAAAAAATCTTTATTTTAAGCTACAATAGGAAGTTTTAAGGGTTTGTTTCTTCACGACTTCTCTAATTTGTACCTCCCTACAAATTATTTTTGAGAATTTTTGGCATTGTTGTCACCTATTTTAGGAAGTGTGACAAATATAGGTGATATACATAGTTATCGGATTCGCCTTAAAGCCCCACCGTACCCGCAATGGATTCTTCTCGAATCAGAATCTCGGATTCTTAGCTAGTGATTTAGGTAAAAAAAAACATAAATATATATATAAATTAGGGTTAGGTTTCTGATTCCCCGATTCCTGATTTTTGGACGAGCATCGCACCCGCACCGGATTCTTCTGTTGATTTCGATCGCACCCACGGTTCTTGTAACCTTGGTGATATATCTTCGACATCATGATATATCACAATTATCTCAACTTGGCGATATTATCATTGGGAAAATTGTGACTTTTTCAAATTTTGAAGATATCACGACATTTTGAAAAATATCACAATATAAAGGGAAAAAGTGGAAATATCCATTGAATCGACTTTTTTGGGAGGATTTTTTGCTCACTTTGATGAGGGAAAGAAAGGAATAAAAGGGCTATTCATTGTAACATTTACCCATAAAAGGACTAGAAGGAGGGGGTTTCTTTAGATGTTCAAAAAAATGAATATTTTTTGCATTTTTTAAAATTTTGCCAATATTTTCCCATACTTTCCTCCATGTTGCCAACAAGTTTCTTCCTACACCCTTAGCGATATATACACCGACACAATATTTGCAACATTGATTTCAGATTCACTATACAATTCTA
Organism: Picea glauca; assembly: GCA_000966675.3. NCBI lineage: Eukaryota > Viridiplantae > Streptophyta > Pinopsida > Pinales > Pinaceae > Picea > Picea glauca. The sequence continues at coordinate 449,469 of JZKD02S2134978.1, forward strand.
ATCTTTTTATTCTATCCCCTCCTGTAACCCGCAATCCCTCCTAGCCTATGATATTATCCTCTATGTAATGAAGGATCCCTTTGCTTAGGTGCAGCCTCTCCTACAATGTGACCTTCATGTTCCCCTCCTACCCTCTAGAAGGCTCTTCGAAGCAATTCCTTCTACAGTTCTTGTTTGTTATGGCCTACGGCCTACAACCCACAATTTATTTTTGTTGTGTTGGCCCCTTTGTTACCATGGTCCTCCACGTAGATGCCAACCCTTGTGCATGCGTGTTCCTTGTTCTGGTGAGCCGCCCTACTTGACCCCTCTTGTGCAGGTTTCTTTTTTATTCCAGAGAGACAACCTATCTTCTACATGATTGATCTGCAAGTCAACCTCCACACTTATTTTCCTCAGTCGTTGAATGCACCCTAACCAACCGATCAACTTTATGTGGGTGTCACTCCCTCTACAACCAAATCTTATACTCGCAAGCTAACTATAACTTGTGACCAGTATATGCCAAACCATCTACCCAATCTAAGTGTTGCATGTTCGCGCACACTATTTTTTCAGCAAGTTTGACTTTAATTGTGTTGGTGTTAGGTGTCTAGGCCACGTTATAGTCTATTTGGCACAACTTTAATGGGAGTTTAGTTAATAGGGGATCAAGTGAAGAACCCGTCACTTTGTGTGGTTGTTTTTACAACTGGATTGTCTTCTTCATCCTATTCCAATATGCCTTGAGCTCATAAAACTATATTTTCTTTGGGGCTGATACAATCCATTTAATCTTGTTTTGTTGGGCTGAAATCTACAATTGTGTTTTGCATTCACCCCATCTAGACCAACAAAGCCACTCTTTTCCAAAAGCCTTTCTTGCTACTAGTGTGCCTAGGGCATGGTTTCTAGTGGATCTTTGCCCAGATCTGATATCTATTTCTTTCAACACTCATTGCTTCGATTTGATTTCAAAGGAGGCATTTTTCTACTGTCAGAGTCCATTACTACTGTAACAATCATTTTGATGGTTCCTTGTTTATTCCTTGAGGTGGGATTTTTTTTCCCATAAAAGTTAAAATTTTGAAAGGGTGGATTTTATTTTCAAGTGGGGTCTCACACTTCATGTACCCCACTTAGACACTTTGCATTAGCCCATTAGTTTGATTGTTGTAGAATACATATACTTTCCTCCATAATGTTAGATCAAAAACTTCAAAAAGATCATGAGAAGAAAGTTGTCATTCTACAAGAATCTAAAGAGAAACTTCATAATGAAGTTGCTTCCTTGCAAAACATTAATACCATTCATCAAGATACTATTGCTCAACTTCAAATTTAGATTACTTCTTTGCAAGAATCTAACACCCTACTTCACATGGAATTCGCAGCGAGACTCTAAAGTCAAAGTTGTTGAATTTTAATGGTTAAGCTGATGCATGTAGTTTATTTCAATTTTAGCATTACTTGAACCATAAACACTGCAACAATACATTAGCTACAGTAAACCAAGATCACAAGAAGAATAACCATGCACAAGAACACAAGAAGTAACCTGGGAAAACCCTTCTCAACCAAGGGAAAAAACCCAACAATCCTGTGTTATACTGCCAAGAGAAGATCCACCATCCACCACCAAACCCTAGCACACAAGAGGGTGCTTCTATGACTGAGAAAACTAATCCCTAGAGAAGTGCGAATTGCAATCCTCATAATTTCAAACCATGCGTTGAGTTAGTGAGAGATATGATCCACAATGGGAATCTATCTCTTATTTATACAAAACTTAACTCAATGAATAGACATGACACTTGGCACAATAGGGCCGACTTGTACAACTTAATAATATAATTAATAATTACACAATATTAATTATCTTTGCATGGTGGGGCCGACTTGTACCCTTTACATCATAAATTAGGGTTACAACAAATCTTACTCTCAGACAATATAGCAAGGATCTCTCTCATCCTCTAGTGCTCAGCCACTAGGGACATGTCCACTTGTGCTCACCCACAAGGACATGTCCACATGTGCTCACCCACAGGGACGTCACTCTCAACAGATTAACTCAACTAAGTCCACAGGAGTACCATCTGGAGAACCATCTCAAGCCAACTCAACTAAGTCCATAGGAGTACAAGGCAAGAGACCATCTCAAGCCGACTCAACTTAGTCCAGAGGAGTACAAGGCAGGAGACCATCTCAAGTCATTTCAACTCAGTCCAGAGGAGTAGACAAGAGACCACATGCCATCACAACTCAGTCCAGAGTCTGACGTACACCATTCACATGGGCACACCCAACACTTGGGCTCTCTCTCACAGATGTCTCAACTCTGTCCAAA
>JZKD02S2134979.1:8130-19627 GCA_000966675.3 Picea glauca
TATTTTAAAATTTAAAATAAACTTTTCAATGTTTTGTTTTTTTATTCACCACTAACATTAACGATGCAAATACTTTTTACATTAAAGTTTTCAAAAATAACAATATAATAAATAACTATATCTTTTAAAATTTAAACTTAATTTTTTTTATAAATTAAATTATCAATTAAAAAAAATAAATATTTTAAAATTTAAAATATGTATTTGATTTTTTTTTTTTAAGTTAAAAATTGTATTACCATCAGATGAACAAAAGCCTCAACCCAGCTCAAAATGTGAGTATCTGCTCAGGAGCTAAAATGTTGTAGATGTTCTATAAAAGACCTAGATATTGAACATACTATAGGCAACATAAATAAAGTGAAAAAGGAAATTGAGATTGCAACATTATGATGTGAAAGCATGTCTTGTTAGGAGCTTGTCCTTATCATGTCCTCCATGTGTAATGAATGAGCGACCTAACTGTAAAGGGATGGGCATATCTAGGATGAATGAGACCTAGATGTCTAGATCTTGGGTTGGCTGATGAGGCATGAAACATGAGCATAAAGCTAGCTAGAGAGTTATCTTGGCATCCAACTATTCAACCTTGAAATTTAATTCTGGGTCCTCCACTCTAACCTCGAAGATGAGTTGCATCTGCTCCTTCGCCAGGAAGAATTCCATGGGCTATTTATAGTCCTTGGGATGAATCTTCTAGGACCGTTCGAGAGGATGGTCATATTTTTTAATTGAAACCTTGTCAATGACTTTGCACTGAGCCTCGATATCTCCCTTAGGTTCTTCTACTTCCTCAACCCATCTCTCTCAAGTAGTTTTCAATCCTTGAGTACCATGCTCAAGGTGCCTACTTGATCCCATACAAGGCTCTCCTTAGTCTGCACACATGTGTCTCTCTGCTGCCAGCCTCAAATCCCTCAGGATTCTCAACATATACCTCCTCCTCAACAAATCCATTGAGGAAGGTGGTCTTCACGTCCATTTGATGAATGCTCCATCCCTTCTCTACTACCAATGAAATGACTGCTCAGATTGAAGAATACCTGGCCATAAGAGAGAAATTCTCCTCATAGTCAACTCCCTGTCATTGTGAAAACCCCTTGGCCACAAAGAGGAATTTGTACTTGTCCATGCTTCCATCTGCTCCATGTTTAAATTTGTATATCCACTTCAATCCAACCACCTTTTTATCCGTTGGCCTCTGAACTACCTCCCATACATCATTTTTCATAATGGAGGCATATTCCTCCATCATGTCATCCTGCCACACCTTATGTCATGTAACACTCTCATAAATAGAAGGCTCAACATCAATGAATTGAGTCATCAATACCATATATCCAAGTCTCTCTGGTGGTTTTCTTAGTCTGAAGTCCCTCTTTGGAATCCCTGCCAACCCAGAATCACTGACTATGGATGTGTACCACTTAGGCCATGGCCTAGTAATATGCTCTGGGGGAACTACATCATGTTGCTCCTCCACATAATCAAATTTCTCCTCATGATCATGTCCAACAGTCTCCCTCTGAATACATGTATCCTATGTCTTCTCCTATGATCATGTCTTCTGACTCTATGCCTCCTACTCCTAGAATCATGTGCTCTGTCCCTATTGGTTCTCTACACTTGTTGGTAAATCCTTGGATCTCCTCAATGCATGTTCCTCTTTGAACTGGACATAGCTACACACAATAACCTTCCTATGTACAGACACATAGATCTTGTAGGCTTTGGAAGCATCATTGTAACCAACATGTAACCCCTTCACCCTTGTAGGGTCTAGTAGTAATAGTAACAGGCACAACCCCAGATTCAAATATGAATCACATCTGGCCTAGTGCCTGAAAATGTCTTCTCAGGTGTCTACTTACCCAAAACTGTGTGGGGAATCCTATCCTGCAAATATACTACAACACTGCTCGCCTTTTCCCATAAGAACAATGACAATCCCTAATCATGAATCATAGCTCATCCAGCTCCAAACACAGTGATGTTCTTTCTCTCGGCCACTCCATTCTGTTGAGGATTGTAAGGAACTGTGAGTTCCTTCTTAATCCTTACTACTGTGCAATAATCCTCAAACTCCTTGGAGGTGTACTCTCCCCCATTATCCAATCTTAAGACCCAAATCTTCCTCCCATTCTGGTTTTCTACCAAATCTCTAAACTTCTGAAACCTCCCAAAGACCTCATCCTTGGTCATTAGAAAGTAAATAAAGGCCTTCCTGGAGTAGTCATCAATAAACAAGAAAAAGTATCCGGAGCCACTCACTGACTCCACACTCATCGACCCACATACGTCAAAGTGTATCAAATCTAGTACTCCCTTGGACCTATGCTCGCTATATGGAAATGGTTTTCGAGCATACTTTCCTAATTCATAAACCTTGCAAGGGTCATGCCTCTCAGTTGTAATCTTAGGAAATCTAGTGACCTCCTCCCTCAAATGCGCCAAAGCACCAAAATGAATATGTGCCATCCTCATGTGCCACAACTCACCTATATCTTTGGTGAAACTCGTTAATGCTCTCCCTGGCTAAACTTGTAACCTATAGACCTTCTCCTCTCAAACCCCAATCATCATGTCCATATTCTCACCTCACCCACTCGATATCATGAACACCTTTTCTTTACAGAAAGTGACCTCATATCCCTTATCCTCAAGAGTAGAGACTGAGATGAGGTTCTTGGTCAAACCTGAAACATATAACACATCACTGGAACTGAGTGGTTTCCCGAAATCCCTCTCAAATGAGACCATGCCAACTCCTTGCACCTTGTAGAGCATGCCATCCCCTAACTCAATGACTAGGTTTACTCCTCCCTCATGTATCCTAGTAAACCACTTTTTGAGCCTTATCATATGACAAGATGCACCACTGTCTACAAACCACATGTCTGAAACAACTATACTAGACATACATGTTATGAAGCATAAATCCTTCTCAAATGACTTGGAAAACTCATCCACTACTACTTAAGCTTCCATCTATGGCTTCTTCTCCTTTCTCTCTGGACACTATGATGCAAAGTGAACCATCTTGTGACACTGGAAGCACTTGAATTTTGAGAAGTAAATGTTTTTATTTTCACCTTTCCTCTTCTTCTTTCCCTTTTATTTCCTGCAAGGGCCAAGCCTTCTTCTTCCTCTATAAGAATTGAAGATGATTATCCTTCTTGAACAATCCCAATCTCTTCCTACAAAAAATCAGCCCACAACCGCTGCCAATTAGGGAGCTTCTCCCGAGCTACCACACCACGGGAAAAAAAAGTCCCATGACTTAGTAAATCCATCTAGTGCAATACACACCAGCTCAGGATCTTCAGTATTTCCTCCCATTGTTGCAAGTTCATCTCTAATTTGTGTTATCCTGGTAAGATAAGGTATTACACCCTCACCTTTGGCCATCTTGGTTCCACGGAGTTTCTTGCACAGAGCCATCACTCTATTTTCATTTTTGTTTTGGTAGAGGTCACTTGGGGATTTCCACATGTATTTTTCCATAGCTTTTCTTGAGAGATGTGGAACCACATGTTCCTTTATCCCATCAAGAATCAGGCTCTAGGCCTTAGCCTCACCTTTCTTCCAGATGACCAATTCAGCTGCACCTATGGGAGTTGTTTCCTTGTCACTGACATGCTCTAACACATCATTGACTTCCAATATCATTGTCATCCTTTCCTTCCATGTAGGGTAATTATGAGCCCATTGTAACCTGTCTTATACCCTCAAACTCATGGCCATTTTCTGAATGTGTTATTTCCAAACCCTCATGGTTCAAACCCTACCTCTGCTTCACTTCTATGGTGAAACCTTAGCACAGAAACCCTAGGCACAAGGGAATATGACAGTTGCCTTAGATCCATGCCTGAAACTTCAGATTTCTATTAGATATTGAAAACCCACTTGTGATACTACCTCTTTAACAATCCTCGTTTGATACGATGTGAAATTTCTAAACCCAGTACACTTTAAGCCAATCAAATTAATTTTTAACTGATTATTTAGGGTTTTTATTCACAGTAAATTAAATACACAACAAAAATAAATTACCAAGAATTGAAATAAAAGTAAACAACAATCACATCAAATGTACACACTTATTTTTGTACAATAGTCCCTTGAAAAACCCAAGGTGGGAAAACCGGTGCAACAGATCTGAGGTTTTATAATTTTTGAGCAGGAAAAGTATAGAGATTTCTTACAAGATAAATCGGCCTCTGGAAAATAGCCAAATAACTTCAACAAACCCCTCTCCAACAAAATCCTATGATCTCTCTAGACCCTCCAAAAAAGAACCAGAATGAAACAACAACTAGTAGATGAGCCTCTGTATTGTACGACCCTCCATCATCACCCCTGCGTCACTCTATATGGCCCTACCATATATTAAGCTTAACCTCTGTGATTTTATGAAGAGAATGAGTCGATCCACCTACTAGACTCTCCTCTGTCCTCCTACAAAAACTCTCACCTGCAAATCTGCAATCAATCTCTCTCTCCAATCGATCTCTCTTCTGCTTGTGCACCCCTCCAGCCCAACTGATCTCTTTATTATTCATTGATCAAGTGAAACCCTAATATCCAAATGTATTGAATGCTAAGATCAACCCTCACCCTCATGATGAGATCAATGGTCAAGATTAAAAGACCACAACTTAAATTATTTTTCACTTTAACTTTAGAAAAAGTACTCAATAAAGTGAACTGAATATTATAACACATCAACGGTTCTTTTCCTAAGTTGGACTTAGGAAAACATTTAATTAATCATCCCATCCTAAGTTTCATTATCCTCCATCATCCTAGGACATTGTAATGATGATAGAAGACCTTCCTTGCTACAATCTCAACATTGAGGTTCCTAAAAGGACTAGTTAGAGTTCTATAGCCTATAGCCCTGCAATACTGTGCCCAAAAATGTCTCTACAATAAAAGCAATACATTAAATAGTTGTACTAAAATTTAAAAATAAATATTTCATATAGATATGAGCTTTCAATCTTTTAACTTTTTATAGTATTTATGAATAATATTAAATTAAAGTGGTTTTTTAATAGGGAATTTAAATTTTTATTTTTTTTATAGATAATAATAGACACTTTTTGAATTCATTTATGTATTTAAAAATGAAATTTAAACAACCTAAAATTGCATTTTCACCAATAATTATATGGCCTAATTCTAAACCAAAAAAACAAAATATAAAATGTTTAAACTATGCCATAATATTATAATTAATTTTTTTCATTAGTTAAATAAAATATAAATAAATAGTTATCCCCCGGGGTGTAGAACAATCAATGATGGAGTTAATTGTTAAGGCACTATGTTATGTGAAGTCACTGATTAGAAACTCTCGACTAGCCTTGTGTGTAGTGTGAGGGGTCACTATATAGTGCTAGCAGTCAGATAAGTGGTAGCAATCCAATAACACGACCATGTGTTAGCAAATACATGTCCCACTAGATATTGATTTCCCCAATCAACTTATATATATATATATATATATAATTTAAATTGTTGTCCATTGGATGTAGCTTGGGTGATTGGGAGGAATGATTGCTACCCTCTCCATCCAGGTTCAAATCCTTGGAGTGACATGTTGTGCCTTTTAATGTGTTTATAAGATGTTCTTGCTGTGGATCCCCCCATGTTCGACAACCACGTATTCTCTTTTTTGTGAATGTAGCGAGCACCGATATTCGGTGCCATGAACTACATGTAAAAATAATAATTGAAATTGTTACAATAATGGTCTCATGGTGATTGTATGCATGTGATAAAGATGAGATGATGGCTATTGTTAGGATATTGGAACCTTATGATTACCACAAGATGCAGACTACTAGTGGATGTCGAGTGATGAGTTGGTGCTCTCCTTGCATGTGAAAGCCTTAGGAAGATGGATTGCCTGAGGAACTATGTAGCAACGAAGGGGATGTTTGAGCCTGGAGGGTGAGTATAGCAAGGAAGAGGCAACTCAAGAATGTATATGGCATGGTGGATGGAATCATGAGGGTGTGTTAGAAAGGATAGTGAGCTAAATTCTTGCTTGTGGAAGCTTTGTGAAATGGAGCAATAACCAAAAAAATAAGTATTGGTTTAAGGTTACAAACAATATTTTGAATAAATATTTATATTTGGGATTTGAGAGATCCTTTGTATAATATTATTGTTGTATGATAATTGGTATAACACATATGTTTCATGATTTTTGCTACAGGAATAGCTGGAAAAAAAGATATGAATTGAGTACACAAGAATAAGAACACCAAAAGGAAATAGAGTTTACAGATAAAGGCATGGAACGAGTGAAGTCTAGTGGGTGTGTTTCAGCTCGAAAGGAGAAAAGTGGAGCTGAAGATGTAATGCAAGAGACACATCTGCAACTATTTGAAGGTTTGGAGATTGCATTATCATAGCTGGAGTTCCTAGAGCCCCAACTCTAAGAATTCATATCTGACCTTGTGTTGGATCCTTGGAGGGAAGTGGTATAGTCTAAGGGAATAAAATGCATAGAAATGGGTACACTTCCTTAGGTTGTGTAGGTTGAGGGGAATGAGACCCTGTTGGTTGGAATTTTTGTGGAAATCAACAAATTATCAAAGTTGTTGCAATTGGATATCCTGAAGCCGCATCTCTGAGACTTCCTAGCCGGTCTATGCTAGAGCCTTAGAGGGGAGTGGTACAGCTTGAGGGACTACAAAACATAGAAGGGGGTACACTTCCTTGGGTTGTGTAGATTGAGGGGAATGAAAGGTTGTTGGTTAGAATTTGTTGTAAAAATTATAAATTGTGAAATCATGTCACTGTGCACCCAATACCTCCACCACCATGGTAGTTTGCATCACCACCACCACATCACCTAACACATGGCCTCCAGGTTACCATGTATGGAAAAATCCCCAATTCTTCAAAATTTTGAATTCCCCAAACTTTCAAAATTGTTTATTTGAAAAAAAAGTATGTCACGACCAACATGAAACTTTGTAGTTAATCTTCCTATGGCCAAATTCATCCTACAAATGACCAATTTCTACCATACTCAACACTTTGACATTTTTGGTTATGCATTCAACTTGACTTCAATTAGAAATTTGGGGATTTCACATGGATTTTACCATTTTCCCTAAATTTAATGTAGAATTAAAAATATGCAATCAAGAATTTATCAAATTCGCACTAATCTTTGGCTCATACAAGTCTAGTGTTGAACCAAAAGGTTTTGATACCACTCTGTAACATACCCAAATCCCGCACTAGGCCATATTATGACTAAAAGTGACTAACTATAACTCTGAGACCAATTTAAAAACCAAACAATACACAGGATGACATACAAGCCCATCCAACTGTCCATAAAAATAAAAAATGTGAATGCAATTGATTTTAACATGAAAAAAAATAATTAAACACACCAACAACATTTAATCACATAAAACACAGATTCAAATGTTGCACTTACACACAACGTATAACAATAAAGAACACAAAACATAGAGTGAAATGCACAATGATTAAACTCAACATTTAACATAATTAAACATAGTGAATATGAACACGTATCCTGTTAACAATAAATCAGTTGAAGATGATGGACATACCACCCAACCATATACTTGTTGTTGTATATCTCTCAATAAAAAGTCACCCCCAAGTTGGGGCTACGAATCCACAAGAAATGATGTCCTTTATGGGTGTCTATTGTCCCCTGACATGCCAATATAATCCACATAAACTAATTTCTACAAAAATTCCAATATACCATCTCTCTTTCCCCTTAACCCAAGGAATGAGATCCCCATCTTTTCCATGCAATCCCTCAAGCTATCCCACTTCTCTCCAGGGCTCCAATACATGCTAGTCAGGAAATCTCTCTATTGGGGTCTCTAGGAATTCTAGTTGCAACAAGAATTCTAACAACATCAACTCACTTCTTCACTTTGGAAGTTCTTATCTAGAAATATCATTCACGGGCCCAACAACTTGCTTCTTCATGCAATTACCAACTCCAAGAGTTGTTCGCAAAACCCACTATGGCTACCTCCTATCTTCGAGCACTCCACACTCATTTTCCTTCTTTTTTCCCAACTGTAAAAACTGCTCTCTTTTCTCATTGAAATTTCCCTTTTCTCCCATGCATCTTGACTCTCCCAATTCTCAAGGTTGATTGTAAACAAGCCCATGCTTTCAATAACTATGTGAGGTGAATTTCCCCACCAACCTCTCACATACATACAATGATTGGGTTTTGGAACACTCAAAAAAGGAAAATAGAAGTTTCATAGTAAAATAATTTAGAAATATCATTTGGGTTTAATAAGCATGTGTAATTTCCCCCCTTGGACCCTCGTCTCCTGTGGAAACTTGTCTGCCATGTATTTTTTCATGTCCTTCTGCAGTTAGCGATGCATTTTGTTTATTATTTTCAATATATAATGTTTACATATTACATCGCTGATCTAGGTGGATATCGGTGGCCACCCAGCTTTTCCAACTGGCTCAAAACAGTTTTCTGGCAATTTTTGTAATTTACTATTTTTAGCAGTTTTTAAATTTCGGGGTTATTTTGAGGGCCTAAATGAAGGATTTTCAAGATACAGATTATCAATGATAGTCAAAGGCATGATTGATCCCCCAAAATGAATCTCCTCGATGATACCTTTCCAATGGGCTATCATATGCCTAAAATGAAGATCGTATGCAAAAGTTACGACCCAAGGAAGTTGATGTACTAACTTACCCAAACGGGGCCCACATGACTTTTGGTGCTTCCTCTCCTAGGGTTAGGTTTTCGGATGTATAGGGTTTTTGGAAATCCTGTTTATTGTAAAACATCCTTTGGAGAATCATTGTAATAATCTTCTTGCAAATGCGAGTAGCTGTCACATCTCTTCTCAGAGATAAGCTGCCACCATTCTAGCGAGTCTTTCAATCTGTATTTTTACAGTCTTTGTACATTTATTTCATTAATATAAATCATGTATTACTATATATTTGTTCTTATGTTTTCATCTCTGATACATTTCTGTTATATTATTGGATATCTGCGATATCTTTGTGCATTTCTTTATTATATCTTCGCTCTCATTTCATGCCAAAAATAATCTGGATTAGTGGTATAAGAGAAAGCTGCTCTTGATCGGTTTTTTTCCAGTGCATGTTCCCGATGAGGTTTGAGTATAGCAAGTTAGGTGTCTATCTTGTCTCTCTTGAAGACAATCGCTCTTGTACGCCCAAGAAACCCTCAATGGTGGAAGAAAAGAAAAATGATGGAACAAACGATCCTATCAATATGTTGCTTGAGCAAGCTATCACGTAACAAAGGAATGAAATGATGGAGAATTTTTCCCACATCCTTCAATGCCTGTCGATAACAACATGCGTATATTCATCAAGAAACCACTTTGGAAGCACCTTGCCTTTCAAGGTACAAGTTAATTTTGATATTCCTGTATTTGAAGGACAAATAGATGTAGAAGCCCTAGACAAATGGTTAAATTTGCTAGAAGGTTATTTCTCTGTTCACCATTTTTATGACAGGGAAAATATCACCTTCACACTCCTTAAAGCTCTCCCCCATGTCAAACATTGGTGGGAAACTTACTAGGAGCAAAGTTCCACAGAGGAGTCTGAAATATATGGGGCTGAGCCCACTTGGGATTTTTTTGTGGATGCGGTAAAGGAACAATATTACCCTGTTGGAAAATATGAGCACCATTACATGAGATGGACCACACTATGGCAAGAGAGGGGCTAAGTAGTTCCAGAGTTCACTAATACCTTCCATACTTTGTGCACCAAGCTGGGTATCCAAGACTCTGAACGCCATTTGGTTCTGAAATACCGTGGGGCTCTACATAGATACATCCAGACTGAAATGGATTTTCTAGACATCTCATCACTCGGTGTTGCTTATTGATATGCTGCTAAAATCGAGCAGAAATTTAAGCACTAGAACAAATGGGAGTTTGGGTCTGCAAATCTGCAACAACCAAAGTATGACAAGGACTTCCCTAACAAACAGTCTCCCAAAAACCAGTCCAATCCACGTGAAAATAAGTGTCATGGGAAGACAAAGGACACTTGAAAATGGTGTGATTTCCACAAAATCCCCTGGCACAACACCAATGAATGTCGCTCAAAATAGTCATTGGTGGCTAAGATCAAAGACAAGGAGTCGAACCCTGATTCAGAGTCTGATTATGAAAATAATGGTAAATGATAGATCATTGATGCAAACCCCACTGCTATTGTCGTGACCACAACAATTCAACCAGAAGAACCAACAAATTCTGAAGAGGGGAAGTGCCTTTTTCATTCACATATGTGGGTGAAGGGGACCCCGTTGCATTTTATTGTTGATAGTAGAATCCAGAAGAACCTCATCTCAGCAGAGGTTGTCAAACAGTTGGGATTGTCGACAACACCAAACCCACAACCATACAACATTGGGTGGCTTCTCCAAGGATGAGATCTCTATGTTAGCCAACAATGTTAATTATCATACAACATCCAACCCTTCAAGGATGAGGTATTATGTGATGTTTCCCCACTGGATGTCTGTGATGTCCTCTTGGGCCAACCATATATGTGGAGACACCATATTTTTATGAGTCTCGACCCCGTAGTGTCATTGTTACTTTGGGGGGTCATCTCTACATAATACCATAGGTAGTTCCAACTATTGTTCCACCTAAACAATGTCGCAAGGTAGTATCTCATACTGCAAAATTCAGTTTCTTCACAATCTGTTCAAAAGGGGAACAGAAGGACACTGCAACCACTACAGCCTCGCCCCAAGCACCTTCTATCCAACAGAAGCAGGCCGACAAGGTTGCAACAAAGCGAAAAGATTCTTTTTGCACACAGGCATCTCATTTATCCATACTAGCTAAAAAGGTCCAACCCTTCCAGCCACATGTTCGTGACAACGTTCAACAAGCTAAGCAATGCAACTTCTCCAACAAGGCAAGCAACTCCTTAAGATGCAGATTCATCAAACGCTTTTCCCTCTTCCCCGGGCACTCAACGCAATGAAGACCATTGTTTGCTAAGGATGGAGGATTGATCCAAGTGGATATTGGTGGCCACCCACCTTTTCCAACTGGCTCAAAACAATTTTATGGCAATTTTAGTAATTAACTATTTTTAACAGTTTTTAACTTTTGGGGCTATTTTGAATCGATCTTCTCAATGATATCCAAAGGCATAATTGAGCCCCCAAAATGAATCTCCTCAATGATACCTTCCCAATGGGCTATCATACGCCTAAAACAAAGATCGCATGCAAAAGTTACGACCCTGGGAAGTTGATGTACTAACTTACCCTAATGGGGCCCACGTGACTTTTGGCGCTTCATCTCCTCAGGTTAGGTTTTTGGATGTCTAGGGGTTTTGACATTCCTGTTTATTGTAAAAAGGCCTTTAGAGCCTCATTGTAATCATCTTCTTGCGAATACGAGTAGCCGTCACATCTCTTCTCAGAGATAAG
>JZKD02S2134979.1:27789-45305 GCA_000966675.3 Picea glauca
TAATATGGATATAGGCAAGGTAATCTGAGAGGAATTGTTTTTCATCTTCTATCTGCTTAGTGTTACAAAGGTGACAAATTCTCTCATCCCATGGTGTTTTAGGAGTTGTTCAATGCCTAGTCTCATGATGAAGCTCATGAGAATTTGTTCTTATTTTCACAATGTTGATTTTCTTATTTGCACTTTTCGAAACTGAGAGGTAATTTTGATCTTCTAAATTAGGGTTGACCACATCCTTGTAGTATCTTAATTTTCATTTATCCACTAATTCTTTATCACACCACACATTCTCCTTAAATTTAGAAGTGATAATATTTGTAATACTATCTATATTTTGCATGATGATGTATTCTTGTATTCCCCAATGATTTAGCCAAGATTTGTCATTTTTATGCCATCCCTTCTTGAGTCGTTGGTGGTTTTGGATAGAGTTTGAAGACATTTTGGGGAACCTATTGTCATCCATATTGTTTGTCTTGTTCTTGTACATAAGGTATCTAATCATAACAATGTTCTCAATGGGGGAAATACTTTCTTCTATTATGAGGATAGGATAGGGTGTATTGCCCTCAATTTTGATATTATAAGTTATAAAATTCTTTTGGATTTGTTCTATCTTTATCGAGGATTATATATATATATATATATATATATATATATATATATATATATATATACTGCAACCCCAAACTTCACATCCATATAAGATAACTGGAATGACGAGAGTATGAAATAGGAGTTTGTTTTTATCCCAGAGATAAAGTTCTGTTGATTTACAATTGTTTTCAAGCACATAATAAACTTTCCACCCTCCTTTTATCCATTCTTCAATGGTATAGTTACAATTGAGCATGTGGTAGATATCGATTCCAAGATACTTTTGTGAAGGCATTTCCTCCAAGCTATTGTTTTCATAAACAAAAGTATCATAGGTGATCATTTTGGATTTAATTATCATAACCTTTGTTTTGTCAATTTTCACAATCATTCCCATGCTGAAGAATAAGTCCTTGAGAGTTATTAGTATATTATACACTAGTTTAAATGTATTATATATAATATATATATTTATAATATGATATATATACATATAATTTTAAATGTATATTACGTTCCTTAATTATATAATACTATATGATTTAAGTGGTTTAGCTTTAATTAACAATATATTATATAATTAAGAAGCTATGAATTTATGTTTATATTTTATTTTAAGCTATTCAATGACAAATGACAAAGGCATTAATTGTTTAAGGAAAATGATTTTTTTTGAAAAAATTACTTTATTTATATTCACATATTTGTTTTGGCACACTTACTTATATTGAGAGGGGGGGGTGAATCATTATATGATTATTTTTTCTTTTATTACAATACTGATCAATTTACTACTTCACCAACCATAGGTAGTTAATGAGAAATGTACATACAAACATATAATCCACAATACAAAGAGATTTAATGCGGAAACCCAAATGGGAGAAAACGCAAAAAAAAAATATTTATAAAACCACGTAAGCACCAACCTACTATTACAATATTTGCAATCACTAGCCTGTAGGAGACAACAATCTCCTCAGCTGAGCACCAACTCATCAATTCTTATAGGAACCAACCTACAACTACAATATTTGCATGCACCAACCTACAAGAGATACCGATCTCCTGAGTTGAGAACCAACTCAACAAGATGTAGGCACCAACCTATTAGAGACACTAATCTCCTTAAACTGTCAACAATACCAAATCATGTCTTTACTTCAAGAATTCACCTGTACAAATATGTTTCCCTGACTATTTTGTTACAACACTCTCCCAATTCAAAATCTACATGACTTCATATGTTCCTTTGACCTTGCACACCCATGTCTCCCTCTAACAACTGCATTTCATTTTCTTTCATTCCCGGGACCCAAAAATCTCATAGCCTATGCTTCTCTTGCACTTAAAACACCACTCACTCAACTCTTCACTCACTCTCAAAGGGTTTCGAGGATTGTTATTTATAGAATCCATACTTCCACATATTTTTCCACACAAAAAAAATAAAATTCTCAAGAGGTCATCTCTAACGCTTTTAATATTCCATAAAATTAGACTGCAAAAAATCATTTGAAACCATTCTTCAATTTCCTTCCATTGCACGCGATCTTTGCACATACCCTCAATGCTCAACAATCATTTGACAAGTTCATGATTCAATTGCAACTATTGATATTTTAATTCATTGTCCACCAGAACACACAATACAATTCCATTGCTCAACAACCATTGGATCAAACTAGGTTTAAATTTCGATCGTCAATCTAGTTCCCCAGATATCAGGACCACTAGGCCTACTGGGTCACAGGGCCCCTAGGCCTTCAACCATGTTCCTTTAAATTTATCCTCGATCAAATATACCGAGTTCTCTAGGCCACCAGGTCACTGGGCCACTGGGCCCTCGAGCCTTCAACCATGCATTTCTCAATCTCTGCTCCATGATGGAATATTTATGATGAAACCATGTCGTTGGACTCAATGGGCCTTTAAATTACACCTCAAACTTCTAACATGGTCCTATATCCGATAAACTACATGGCTCAATCTTCCCATGACACATGGCATCACATGTGGCACATGATCTGACATTTGTCATCGAAAACCATTTTCATTTTGTTTTTGGCCTGTCATCCTCATGGAATCCTTTCAAGTGTGCCACATGAAATGGTTTCTATTGTGTCTCTTACATATAACATGTGTGTATGCTATCTTGGCATCACCACTGGGTGATCATCCCACCATGCGATCGGATCACCAGGCTACCAGGTGATTGACCCACTAGCTCACCGACCCTTCAACACTATACCTTCACCATTTGTATCGATCCAGTGTAGAAACTTGTCATGTTGTGTTCCATCCACCAGGTGATCGACCTTCCTATCTCGATAACTTCAAAACTATGCTAATATTTTGATCTGGTTAGTCGATATATGATATGCCAATATCAAACTACTAGGCCACTAGGGAATTAACACCTCACTTTCACTCTGGTTACATGATATACGATATGCGGAGAACCCAATCCTTTGATCTTATTCATTGATATATGGAGATCAATGGTAAGGATTTTACTGGTTTTGAGTCCATATATCTTCATGACCAAAATTTAACATGTTCCACAAAGTTCCATAACATGCCCATTATCATTCAAACTATGTAATACAAAATTTTGAATATAAACCCATTAAAAAAATTCCCTATGCATTTGGGATATATTAATTTTGTTATTTCTTCAACCAGGTTAACCTGGCCATCGAGAACCCTCGTAGTGGACTCACAAAAACTCAATGAGCACATTCTTGATCTTCCTCTGCACCCTTGGATTTTTTTATTGGTTCTTCTACCTCCTCGATCTCATCCTTCAAACTCTCTTCAATGGATTTGTCTCATCCAACTTCGAATTGCACAACTTCTCTTTTCAGTGAAGTCGTCTCATCCTCCTCATACCTCTATACAACATTCATAAGCCCCTCATGCCTTTGTTGGCTTGATTATGTAATTTGAGTGATTTCTCAATCTTCTCTTTGTTTTTAGTAGTCTCCCTCTATATTTTGACATCAACGGAAAGATAATTTAACAAACTCCCCTTTTGTCATTGATGGAAACACTTAGTCAATCTGAAAATCCTCCAGTCCGCTTCTCACAATTTCTCTCATATAAGTTGACTACTTCAATATCTATTTACATATATTTATTTCTATAGATCCCCACCTTTCTCTTTTCTCTCCCTCGTTGACATTAATTTCAAATAGATTTTCTCCCCCTTACACTTCAATTTTCATTTTCTATTATGAAACCAACAAGTTTCTCTCTTTCTGGAGCTCCCCCTGAGCTTGTGCTTCACTTGAAGTGCTTCAGACATTGGTTGGCATGGGTATTGCACACAGTTTTTTTTCTGAGATACTCAAGTGTTTCTTTGGGAATAGGTTTTGTAAAGATATCAACAACCTTTTATTTTGTATGAACATATTCCATCTTGACATTTTGTTATGTGAATTTCTCTCTTAAAAAATGATATTTGATTGGAATATTCTTTCTCTTCGAATGCATAACTGGATTATTTGAAATGTTTAAAGCAAAAAACATTTATTATAAGAAATCATCAAATTGGTTCACTAAGAAGAAATCATCAATTTATCTATCTACAACAGAACCATAATACATTATAGTAGCAGTTTGTTGTACACAAGTCCTCTGGATGAAATAAATGTTGAAGGATAATCAAGTCCTCTGGTTTATTGCACTCTACTTGATTATCCTTCAACATTTATTTCATCCGGAGGACTTTTGTACAAAAAAATGCTACTATAATGTATTATGCTTCTGTTGTAGATAGATAAATTGATGATTGCTTCTTACTGAACCAAGACACTAGGATATTTCCTAGAAAAAATCTCCACCACTAGTGCTCTTTCTATCATCCACAATACCTTCCCATTCTGCATATGTATAATATGTGAGAATAAAGTTTTTACTTGTGGGACACCATAAAACAAAATCCAATGTGCCTTTTAGATATCTGAAAAATCTATTTACTTCCTGCACACGTGTTTCCTTTGGTGCTTCTTGAAACCTTCCAACTAACCCTACTTTCTACATAATATATGGCCTCGAAGCTGTCATATAAAGTAGGTTGTCTATCATTGATCTGTACATAATTTGATTAGATTCCTTTGATTCATTCTCTTTTCTTAATTTGCAACCAGTGACCATGGGTGTGATGATAGGTATATAGTCTTCCATTTCAATATTCTTCAACATATCCTTGATATATTTGGTCTGAGAAAGGAATATTCCCTTATTGGTTTGAGAAATATACAACCTTAGGAAGAATGATAGTTCTCCAAGCATGCACATCTAAAATTATTTTTTCATTTCTTGTGCAAACTTTTGGCTCACTCTATCAACATTACTTCCAAATATGATATCATCCACATAAACCACAATGATTAACGTATCTTTAATTTTTATTTTGATTTAAATATTGTTGTCTATTGTCAGTCTTTTGAAACCTTGTTGCTATAAGTACTTGTCGAGTCTTCAATACCATAATCTGTAATCTTGCTTTAATCCATATTGTGCTTTCTTCAATATGGAAACACAATATTCATTTTTTGATAATAAGAATCCTTCAGGATGTTCAATGCACACTTCTTCCTCTAAATATCCATTCAAGAATGTTGACTTGATATCCATCCGATACACTTGAAAATTCTTAAAACTTGCAAATGCTAAGAACATTCTAATGGATTCTAATATTGCAATAGGATAAAATATGTTTTCAAAGTCAATATATTTCAATTGAGAATACCCTTTATACACCAGTGTTACATTATTTCTTACTACTTTTCCATCTTCATTTAACTTAGTTTTGAATACCCACTTTGTACCAATCACATTTTTGTTTTTAGGTATTGGTACAAGTTCCCATGTTTGATTCATCTCAATTTTATTTAACTCTTGTTCTATAACATTGACCCAATGCTGATCAGTATTGGCCTCTGCAAAAACATTTAGGCTCTATTTTGGACAACAAGGATAGATTTACCCATTCAACGGTGCTTACCAATTTTCTACTGGTTTGTGTTTGAACATTTTTATCACCAATAATTAAGTCTTATAGATTATTTTTCTACACAAACCTTGATGGGGTTTTTGTATCTTGGCATTATGTTTCCTCTTCATCTTCTTCATTTTCTTCTTCCTCTTCTTCTTCATCTTCGTTGTACTCTATTTCTTTGTTTATTAGTTTTTTCTTATGAGGTCTTTCTTCAACTATTTTTACATTTATACTTTCAACAATATTTTATAGTGTTTTGTTGTAACATCTATATTCTTTCCCTCTTGATGAACAACCAAGGAACATTCCTTCATTATATCTTGAGTCAAAATTTCCTAGATCCTCATCATCACTTTTGATGTAACACTTGCTTCCAAATATTTTGAAATTTTTGATTGATGTTGGTCTRCCTTTCCATAATTCATAGGGTGTTTTATCACTATTGAATATGATTTTCCCTATGTTTAGAATGTAAAAAGTAGTGGAAATTTATTCTCTCCAAACGTTGTTCTTCATTCAACATTGTCCCGACGATATATTGTTTTTGTATTTTTTTTCTTTCAACTACTCTATTTTGTTTAGGAGTTCTTGCAGCTGCATACTACCTTTTTATTCCATGATTTCCACATAATTCTTCGAATTAATTGGATATGAACTCACCTCTATTATCTGACCTTAAACATTTTATTTTAATGTCGGTCTCATTCTCAACTAAATATTTTAATGATTTGAACTTGATCAGAGAGTTCTTTCGGATTCATCGCATAGGTTTTTTGATTTTCGACGTTTCAGACCAAACTAGTGTGGTCCATCATCAGGAAAGCACTTGTGAGAAATGAAGGAGAAAATATATAACAGGTATATAAATACTTGAAAAGTTTTTATAAGGAGCCGACTTATTGAAAATGAAATCAAGAATTTTAGAAATTATAATTGTTTGTTTAAATAATTAATTATTTGTTTGTTTAAAAATTAATTATTTGTTTGTTTATTAATTTTTATTTAATAAGAGCCGACTGGAAAACGTTTATAAATTAATATTTAGAATTATTCATATTGGCTAGGGTAGGGATCCAATTTTGACTAATTTTCCATCCATCATCTATGTTTAGATTATTAGGTTGTTTTTCAATTTCGATTGCTTCTCTGAATTTCCTATTGTGATAGTGATATATCTTGGCAAGGATTTTGGTCTCTTCAATACAAATGTGATGTTTAGTTTTATCTGAGTGTTCTGCGAGAGATGAGGGACGAGTGCGATTGTGTTTGATGTCAGCGGCATGTTATTGAATCCTAATTCTAAAGGAACGAGGAAACCCAAGTCATTCGTGTATAATCATCAATGAGTAGCATAAAATAATTCTCTCCTTACACACTTTTTGTTCTTGTTGGTCCACAGAGATATGAATGCACAAGCTTCAATTGTTTGGACGTTGTATATTCCTTTGTCTTGAATCTCATCCTTGATAGTTTTCCATGATGACATTACTTTAAAATAATGTTTGAGGGTTATGTGATCTTTGGCATATCTCTTACTACTTGTTTAGTGTTGTTTTTTACCAGGTTGTCAAAGTTCATATGACCCATTATTTTATTCCATCTCCATATTTCATCATTCTTCCCCATGAAACATTTTTCTCCATTAATCTCATCAAGAATATCTACATTTTTTTGAGTTTTGATTTCTTTTGCAAGTAACTTTCCTAAATTTTCCTTTCTGATCTTACATTCTTGGGAGTCAAAAGTAAGAGTGTGTCATGCCCACCCATGAAACACTTTAGAGATCATTAGTTCCCACTACATGGAAAAGTTACTAAAAAAAGGTCATTCTAGTATCATTTACCAACTCCATTCCATTCAATTAGTTGAGACATCCTATGTGCACCTCGACCTCTAATATATCCTTTCCAAACACCACATCATTTTCCAAACCCCCCAAGACCTTACCCCCTCCCTATGTGACCATGACCATTTGATTCCTTTAATCCTAGGAAGTCATCCTCCCAATGTTCACCCTTATCGTCATCCCTTTTCTTAGAAAAATGAAATTGAGAAAATTGTTCAAGATTTGCTAGCAGCGAGTGTTATCCATCCTAGTACTATCCCCTATTCTTCCCCTATAGTCATGGTCCTCAATATGGAAAGAACTTGGTACATGTGTCCTGATTTTCATGCCCTCAACAAACTTACGATCAAGGACAAATTTCTCATTCTTTTCATAGATGACCTTTTGGATGAATTCAATGGGGCTCAATACTTTACTAAAATTGACCTAAATTCTTTCTACCACCAGATACAAATGAAAGAGGAAGACATTCCCAAGATTGCATTTCAAACTCATGAGGGTGACTATGATTTCTTGGTCATGCCCTTTGGTCTCTGCAATGTTCCCTCCACTTTTCAAAGCCTCATGAATCATATCGTTCATCCTTTCCTCCGTCACTTTTTGTTATTTTTATTTGATGATATTCTCATTTATAGTAAAAATTTGCAATCCCATCTCACCCATGCAGATCAAGTTCTCCATCCTCTCTCAAAAAAAAAATCTATCTTAAACAATGTAAATGTGATTTTGGTGCCTCTGAAGTTGAGTACCTGGGTCATATTGTTGGCAAGGATGGTGTAAGGGTAGATCCTAAGAAAATTGAAGATATGAAGAATTGGATTTTCCCTAAAAATCTTAAAAGTTTGTGTGGTTTCCTGGGTGTAACAGGATATTATCACAAGTTCATTCAAAATTATGGAAAATTTGTGTCTCCCCTCACAGCTCTCATTAAAAATAATGTTTTCACTTTGAATCCTGTAGATGATGAATCCTTCCAAGCCTTGAAAGAATCTATGTGCACTACTCATGTCCTTGCATTAGTTGACTTCACCAAGACCTTTGTTCTCGAATGTGATGCATCTGGGAGATGCATTGGGGAAATCCTCATGCAAGATGGATGACCTTTATATTTCACCTGTAAATAGTTTTCAAAGTGACATTTAGGCCAATCCATCTATGAAAAGGAAATTCCGGCTATTTTGCACGCATAGGATTTATAGTGCCCTTATTTATTGGGGAAACGTTTCCAAATTAAAAGGGATCATAAAAGCCTCAAGTATTTCTTGGAACAAATAATTTCATCCCTGAAGCAACAAAAATGGGTGACCAAGATGTTTGGGTATGATTATGATATCATCTATAAGAAGGGAAAATAAAATGTGTTGGCTAATGCCCTTTCCCGTCAATATGAAGAAGAAGGGTCCCTATTTTCCCTTTCATTTATTGTTGAAAATTGGATTTAGGTTGTTCACCATGAATGGTGGAAAGACCCAAAACATTGCATCCTAATACAAAAATTGCAACAGGATCCTCAATATTCTCCAAGGTACTCTTGGCACAATGAAAATCCTCACTATAAAGGTCGCATGTATTTAAGAAAACAATCAACCCTTAAATCCACAGTGCTCTCTAAATTTCATGCTTCACCTACAACTGGACATTTAGGATTTTCCAAAACTTATGAAAGGGTCAAACGTTTTTTTTTCTGGGACAATATGAAATAGGAAATCCACAAATTTTTGGTTGAATGTGATACCTGTCAACGTAATAAGGGAAAGATTGTCAAAAGTCTAGACACATTCCAATCGCTTCCACTTCCACCTACTATTTGGATGGAAATTTCGATGGATTTCATTGTTGACTTACCTAAATCAGGAAATAAGTTATTCATCATGGTTTTCGTGGATAGTATTTCCAAATATACTCATTTTTGTGCTCTTCAACACCCATTCAAAACCTCCACAATAGATCAAGTTTTTATGGATAATATCTTCAAAATCCATAACATGCCTCATTCTATTGTTTTTGATCGTTATCCAAATTTTAACAGTAATTTCTGGAAATAATTATTTAGGCTCCAGGGAACCCAATTGCATATTATCACTTCCTATCATCTCTAGACTGATGGTCAAATTGAAACAATCAAGAAATGTTTGGAAACTTATTTGAGGTGTTTTGTGTGAGGCAAACAAAATCAGTGGGTTCAATGGTTACCCCTAGCTAAATGGTGGTACAACACCTCTTACCATACTTACACTCACATGACTCCCTTTGATACAATCTATAGACAAATTCCACCATCGATTATCCCATACATGCTAGGTGTCTCCAAGGTTCAAGAGGTATACCACAATCTAATAGTCTGCGTGACCATTCTCCATACTCTGAAAGAAAATTTAGTCATGGATCATAATTGCTTGAATCAACAGGCAGATCCGGGTCATTCCTAACGTCAATTTGTTGAAGGGGAACATGTGTTTCTCCATATACAATCGTACAATAAAAATTCACTCAAATCCCAACATTGTCATAAACTCACCCCCAAATTTTATGGTCCTTATACTACTCTCAAATGTATGGGGCCAGTGGCATACCAGTTAGCCTTTCCCATTCACTCTAACCTACATCCTATTTTTCATGTCTCATGCATGAATAAAGTGATTAGCACTAAGTCCCAGACCCATACCAATATATTAGAGTTGGATGAAGAAGGTTCCATTTGGTTGCAACCACAAGTCATATTGGACCAGTGCGAGCATTGTCTCCATCTGTGCACCATCAAGGAAGTTTTAGTTCAATGGAAAGATACTCCACCATAAGACACCACCTGAGCGTCGACTACTATTTTGCAACAATTTCCTCATCTCAAGCCATAAGGAAAATGATCCTTTTCAAGGGGGTGGATGTTAGGGACCTAACCTCCCTAACCCCTCATTTAGGTTTAATAATATATTTTCCATGTAATAAAGGTTGATATTAATAAATAATGTGTAGTTAATAATGTGAATAGGTCTAATGTAACAAGACTTAATAGAAGCTTCCTCTTCTAGAAATATCTTCCTCTAGATTGTTCTTTTGAAGATAGATTTAGTATAAATAGGAGTACAAGGCATGAGAAAGTTTTGTATTGAGAATTATTGTAATAGAGCGGGGCTCTGGTAGAGGTTTCCCCCTCAAAGAGGCAAGTGAAAATTTATTCCCCTCAATAAAGGTATCATCTTTGGTGTTTTGTTTCTCTACATTTTGTTGTTCTGCTAGTATTTGCTTCAATATTCTATGTTCTCCTTATTATAATAGATCTAGTACCTAACAAAAGAATCTATTTTTTTACCTTTACTTAAATTAGTGAGTTGATATACTGATAGAAGGTTACATGAGAGACTTGGAGCACATGATACATCTTTAAAATCACCATCATCTAACTGAACTGTTCAAGACCCTACAACACTAAGAGATCTATAATCACCAAAAAATATTTGTTTTGTGGTGTTACAATATTTAAGAGAAGAAAAAATGGCTTTATATCAAACCATATGATAATATGGCCTAGAATCAATAAGACACTCATTAAAAGAAGAAGTAGATGTTGCATTGAAGGAAAAAATAGAAGCAAAAAGTGCACATGTCCATGAGAAGAAGAGTTTGGAGAAGAAGAAAAAAAATTGATGTTGTGCTTCATTTTTGTTTCTAAAGCCTCCATATTTTCAAAACATTTAAACTCTAGATGACCATTTCACCGAATTGTTTTTGCAATGCCTGTCAATCTTCTTACTTTTTGATATTGGTCATTTTTCACCATTGGGAGTACAAGCTCCCTGAGAAGGTTTGAGACCATTTTTTATTGTTGTTGTGAGGATGTTTCTTGTTTGGATGCTTGGATTTATCTTTCCACTGGGACACTAAGGATTTGTTAGATGTGCCTACAGTGATGATGACTCAAAGATGAAAGATATTATATTTTAATCTAATCAAAGAACCACAAAAGGAATTAAGAGAGGGTTCTATGTATGAATCCCCTAGAGCTTCTCTAGTGGAGTAAAAGGTAGATACAAAAATAGAATATGCAATACCAAGATTAGGAAGAATTTAACATATATACATCGATCATCTTTCATATCTATTTAATAGTCCCTAAAAAAAATTCTAAGTGTTATGAACCTAGATAAAAAATCTTCAATGCAAGGGAAATATTTGGAATTTAAATTCATTAATTGATTTATAATCTAGTGGGATGAAATCACATTGTGTTTACTAAATACTTTTCCATCTTATCCCAATATTCATCTAGTTCATTGATTCCTTGAAGGTGAAACCATAAATCAGGAGAGATGGGAATTATGATTAATCCACGTGTTTTGTCAGTCTTATTATCCCACTTAGATTTATTATAAGCACTAATGGGGGATTTTTATTTTCTCAAGGTAATCTGGTATAGTCTTTTACTTCATAGTACATCCTCCATATGGGTTTTCCATGAGAAGTAGTTGGCATTGGTAAAAAAAGGATCACTTTTAGTAGTAATATTAAAATATGTAGATAATATAGATTGAAAAGATAAAAATAACCATCTTATTGGAAAGTTCCCGAAAAAATAGATAGTTTCAAAAAAATGACACTGAAAATAGATTTCACATGTGAAAGTTATGACCTTTTTAAAAAAGACATAAAAAATAACCAAAGTGCCACATGGTAAATAGAGGATAGTCCACATAGTGATGGCTACATAATATGTTGCTAAGAAAACAAAATCCCCTCCCTTCTCTAACATTATCTATAAACTCATTTTTACAAATAATTTACTTATGAAGTGACTCGTTTTATAAAATAAGTGATAATAACTTTTACAATAAAATTATTTTATAAAATAAAGTTGCATGCAAAAAGTAGTTTAAAAAAATAATAGTAAAGTTATTTTATAGTCATTTATTTTTCTAATTGAAATCAGATGCACTTTACAATAAAGTCATGGAATAATTCAAAATTGCATGAACTTTAAAAAAAAATCAACTTAAAAAATTCAAAATTTCAATTCGAAATATCTAATTAATAAAGTAACTCTTAACGAGGTGAAATAATATGAAATATATAACAAATATTATATAGAAGAGGGGATACTTTTTTTCTTTTATTTATTTTTTGTTTTTTTATTTATACTCTTTTTCCTTGAAGTGCATGCTTACAAAAAAAAAAAAAAAACCTTGTGCATGAAAACTTTCAAAAAATAACTTGAAAAAAGAGAAATTTGAACTCAAAATCTCTAATTAATAAATAACTTTCAACCAACTCAACTAATATTAAATATATAGTAATGTTATGAAGGAGGAGAGGGACTTTTTTTTTCTTTTTATTTTTTTATTTACACTCTTTGTTTTGAAGTGCATGCTTACTATAAAAACTCTTATGTTAGGATATTTAGACACTTAAGAGTTAATTAATGTCAATTTCGTTAAATGCGTTTCTAGGTTAACGTGTATTTATTTAGTATGTATTTGTAATCTAAGAATCATGATATGTTCTCGACATAGAGTGACGACTCATATTCTCCTTGATCTTAATGGCTACATTGATCCATGGTTTAACACTAGATTGGTCCATGATCTCTATTTAAAGAGCATGGAGGGCCATTTGTCGATAATCAATTGTGAGAAACTCTCTGTAATATATTTTCTTTTGCATTAATAAATTGTCTCAAGTGATCGCATTGGTTGAGGCCATGGATGTTTCCTTGTAGGGGTTTTACCACGTAAAAACATAAGTATGTTGATCTTTGATCTAATTGTGTGAGTGGTTACTGAAGGTGCTCATCCTCTTTTGGAATACATGTTTTTTCGAACATGGTATCATAGCACATTTGAAGACATGCTCCTGTTATAGATTGAGATCTTGATGTCATGTTGTCACATAGAACAATTTAGTTATATAATGGTCATTTCAATGATGTATAATGTGTTCCAAGTCTTTCCTGGAACCTTCTATCAATATATCATATCACTCATTCAAGTGAAGGTAAAATTGTATAGTTTTCATCCCACCTAGTTGTAATCAAGGATTTAAAATATGTTAAGCATATCCTCACAACTGGAATTGATGATGATCATTAGGGTAATTTTGAGATCTAAAATGGGTTTCAAAATTAAAAAAAAATATACTATCAAAATCAACTTTACAAGAACCAATCACAATTTATAGGATGACATCATCCCTCTGGAATAAATTGACATTGCTTGAGTTAAATATATTTAATTGTCACATTATAAATGGTGGATGAAAACACATAAAAAAAATACTCATAATAAAAAAATACTCAGAAATCAATTTTAAATATGATATAAATATCTTTATAAAATAAAGTATTTTTAATATACTTTATTTATGAATATATATATATATATATATTAAATAAAATACTCATGTCCATTCATACAAGAAATATTTTATATTTAAAATTCCAATTAAAAAACAAAATAAAATTTGAAATGAGCTGATAAATACTCATGTCACTTTATATATTA
Organism: Picea glauca; assembly: GCA_000966675.3. NCBI lineage: Eukaryota > Viridiplantae > Streptophyta > Pinopsida > Pinales > Pinaceae > Picea > Picea glauca. The sequence goes on from JZKD02S2134979.1 coordinate 41,729, forward strand.
ACCATTTTATATTTAAAATTATATATATAATTTCAATTGAAATATATAATAAAATAAAATAAACTTGAAATGAGTTGATAAGTACTCATGCCATTTCTCACACATATATATATATATTACATTGAATCTCTTATATATAATATATATAGAGGGTTAGAATTACAATGAAGTATTCACGTTGGGGTTTTATACATTATCTTTGATATATAAGATATAATATATTATATATCTTATATAATATATATTAAATGTAATATATATAATATATAATATATAAAGAGAGTTCATATATAGTGGAAATATTTTTTGGGGGGTTATATATATATGATGAAGATGATGATAATGATTAATATTTACTAAGACCAATTGGTTTATTGCACTTTAGGAAGGTAAGAGATTACTATAATTTTTTTATAATTGTATTTCTATGCTCCAAAAACATTGAGAGAAGTGTTCCAAGATCACCATAGTTTTTATGACTTAGGAGGTTAGGAAGGTCTGTAATGTGGTAAATATTTTTAAATTGGGATTTAATATGGATATAGGCAGGGTAATCTAAGAGGAATTGTTTTTCATATTCTATCTTCTTAGTGTTACAAAGGTGACAAATTCTCTCATCCCATGGTGTTTGAGGATTTGTTCAATGCCTAGTTTCATGATGAAGCTCGTGAGAATTTGTTCTTATTTTCGGAATGTTGATTTTCTTATTTGCACTTTTCAAAATTGAGAGGTAATTTTGATCTTCTAAATTAGGGTTGACCACATCCTTGTAGTATCTTAATTTTCATTTATCCACTAATTCTTTATCACACCACATACTCTCCTTAAATTTAGAAGTGATAATATTTGTAATATTATCGATATTTTGCTTGATGACTTCTTCTTGTATTCACCAATGATTTAGCCAATATTTGTCATTTTTATGCCATCCCTGCTTGAGTCATTGGTGGTTATGGATAGAGTTTGAAGAAATTTTGGGCAGCCTCTTTTCATCCATGTTGTTTGTCTTGTTCTTGGACGTAAGGTATCTAATCATAACAATTCTCTCAATGGGGGGGAAACTTGCTTCTATGAGGAAGATATGATAGGGTGTATTTCCCTCAATTTTGAGATTATAAGTTATAAAATTCTTTTGGATTTGTTCTATCTTTATCCAAGATTCTATATATATACTGCAACCCCAAACTTCACATCCATATAAGATAACTGGAATGAAAAGAGTATGAAATAGGAGTTTGTTTTTATCCCAAAGCTAAAGGTCTCTTGATTTACAATTTTTTTCAAACACATAATAAACTTTCCACCCTCCATTTATCATTTCTTCAATTCTATAGTTCCAATTGAGAATGTGGTAGATATCAATTCCAAGATACTTGTATGAAGGCATTTCCTCCAAGCTATTGTTGTCATAAACAAAAGTATCATAGGTGATCCTTCTGGATTTAATTATCATAACCTTTTTTTATCAATGTTCACAATCATTCCCATGCTAAAGCATAAGTCCTTGAGAGTTATTAGTATATTATATGCTAGTTTATATGTATTATATATAATATATATATTTATAATATGCTATATGTATACATATAATTTAAATATATATTATGTCCCTTAATTATATAATACTATATGATTTAAGTGGTATAGATTTTAATTAACAATATATTATATAATTAAGAAGCTATGCATTTATGTTTATATTTTATTTTAAGTTATTCAATGACAAAGGACAAAGGCATTAGTTGTTTAAGGAAAATGACATTTTTTGAAAAACCTATTTTATTTATATCACATCTTTTTGTTGGCACACTTATACTGAGAGGGGGGGTGAATCATTATATGACTATTTTATTTTATTTTATTACAATATTTATAAATTTACTACTTCACCAACCATAGGTAGTTAATGAGAAATGTATATAAAAACATATAATCCACAGTACAAAGAGATTTAACGCGGAAACCCAAATGGGAGAAAACCACAAAAACGTTTCTTTATAAAACTATGTAAGAACCAACCTACTATTACAATATTTGCAAGCACTATCCTACATGACACAACAATCTCCTCAGTTTAGCACCAACTCAGTAATTCCTATCGGAACCAACCTACAAGAGACACCAATCTCCTCAGTTGAGCACCAACTCAACAAGATGTAGGCACCAACCTATTAGAGGCACTAATCTCCTCAAACTGTCAACAATACCAAATCATGTCTTTACTTCAAGAATTCACCTGTACAAATATGTTTCCCTATATATGTTGTCACAACACTCTCCCAGTTCACAATCTACATGACTTCATATGTTCCTTTGACCTTGCACATCCATGTCTCCCTCTAACAATTACATTTCATTTTCTTTCATTCTTGGGACCCAAAAATCTCATAGCCTATGCTTCTCTTTCACTTAAAACACCACTCACTTGACTCTTCACTCACTCTCAAAGGGTTTCGAGGATTGTTATTTATAGAATCCATGCTTCCATGGATTTTTCCACATAAAAAAAATAAAATGCTCAAGAGGTCAGCTCTAACGCCTTTGAATATTCCATAAAATTAGACTGCAAACAATCCTTTAAAACCATTCTTCAATTTCCTTCCATTGCACATGATATTTGCACAAACCCTCAATGATCAACAATCGTCTGACCAGTTCAAGATTCAATTGCAACTATTGATATTTTAATTCATTTTCCATTGGAACAAACAATACAATTCCATCGCTCAACAACCATTGGATCAAAATGGCTTTAAATGTTGATCGTCAATATGGTTCCCTAGATAACAGGACCATTAGGCCTATTGGGTCACCGATCCCCTAGGCCTTCAACCAGGTGCCCTTAAATTTTTCCTCGACCCAATATGTCGAGTTCTCTAGGCCACTAGGTCACTGGGCCATTGGGCCCTTGAGCTTTCAACCATGCATTGCTCAATATCTTCTCCATGATGGAATATTTCTCATGAAACTGTTAAGGTCCTAACCCGCACATAGGTAGGTCAATGTATTCGGATGTAATAAAGGTCAATATTAATAAGGCCTTTCAATAAAATATAATAAGATGGATGTGAGAAGACCTAATAGAAGCTTCCACTTCTAAAAGGACCTTCTTCTAGATGCTTCTCTCAATAGACATATTTAGTATAAATAAGGGTCGAGGGTATGGAAACCCTAGCTTGGAGATTATTGTAATAGAGCGTTGCTCGATTGGAGGTTGCCTCCTCGAAGAGGCCTGTGAACATTTCTTTCTGAATCAAAGTGCTATTTATATTTCTATTCTTATATCATTTCTGTGTTATTGTGAATATTATGTTGGATATTTTACTGTTATTCTGCCATTTCTAGCATTTTATTTCTATACTGCATATTTTATATATCTGGTATCTTGCAAGTGGTATCAGAGCACTTTCCTTGGCAGAAATTGTGGGTATTTTTTTTTCAGGGTAGAGACGTACTCTAGCGTCTTTAAGCCACAAAGATCTGTCATTACGCGCATAAACCCGCGGTTGAGGGATTCATACACGCAGGAAATACAAGTGGTTCTTAAGCACACATCTGTTGGCCACCCTTGTAACCC
>JZKD02S2135012.1:0-10196 GCA_000966675.3 Picea glauca
ATAATGGAAAAAGGATAATGATAATCCAATACAAAAGGAGAAAAAACGTAACCTATATGTTGGTTCTAATTCATTATTCTATCAATGTGAATAAGATAGGACCAAAGGGATGTAAAAACACGATAACAAATCTTGAACATTCTCTTATTGTTGGCACAAGGGCAGACCCAGGGTTCAACGCTACAACAATGCACCAACAAAACCCTAACTATCGGCCCTTTCGGCAACACCTACGAAGTAGATGAAGTCTCACCCGAGGTAGAGGCAGGGGTGTTTGTAGGACTCAGTTGTCTGTAACCTTAGCTGGGACACAGATCTATGATTATAACACTTAACAAAGAACTTAGCAGTTAATCTTCATCAATATTCAGTTCTTAGTAACAACGCAGATGTACCATAATTACAGAGTATCGCAGTATGCAACCAGATCCATCATCTAATAACACTCAACATAAAAGGAACACATTAGATCTAGCAGATTCAAGCACTAAGCACATCCACATAGGTCAGATATAACATTCATTCACATGATTAGGCACAAAGCAACATCAGATCTATCTAACATTCATCACATAGAAACACGTCGATACATCGCACAAAGCAGAGAAGCACAACATGTACGTGGTTCACCCCCACCCTGGGGCTATGTCCACCAACTCTTCTTCTTTATTAATGTCTTCAATCAGTTACAACACACAGTCACCAAAAACCCTTCTGTGCACATGATAGAAGATCTGCGCAACTCGCTAGATCCTTCTTCCTTGCGTTGTAGCACAAAGCCTTCTATAATCTCTATAATAACTTGCACTTAGCTCTGTAACCCTTCTACAGTCATGAACAGAGTACTACTAGCACTTAGATTACATCACATAGATATGCTACCATCCTCTACTTACTTTGCCTAGACATCTACTTATACATACAAAAGTGGGCCTAAGCATGGGTAAACCCACGGGCCAACATCCCTTTCCCATTGCATTGTCCCAAAACCCAAAAAGGGGCCCAAAAGTGGGCCAAGATCCCATGATCTCTGCTTCGTCTAGCGCTCCATCTTCGATAGGCTGTCGAAGTCCCAAAAAATGGTCAAATATGACCAAATGTTCCTCAAAACTTGGTCAAGGGCCAACAGGCCCCCAACATGCACCTGTGACTCGTCTCAAGTCACTATGGTCTGAGCAATTCCGCTTCGAACACCTCGAGCTTGGCTCGAGCTGCTTCGATTTGCTGCAGTGATAATAATTCTTGCTCAGTGAAATCTTGAATAAGTGCATCATTGATTGGTCCTTCGAGGCGCTATTCTAATGTACTCACAACCTGTTCAAGTTCTACTCCTTGGCTTTCAAGTTCAATGAATAATTGGCATGCATTTTCTTGCCTTGGTTGAAGTCATTGAGAGACTTCCATTACTTTACTCTGGAGTGTGCATACTTGCTGCTGGGTCATGCGTCGCTCTGGAAACCTCTTCATTCTCTCAATTGGTGACAAGGCCTTTAGCTACACTTGTAACATGTCTTCCTACTGCTGTGCGTGTTGGAGATGCAACTCTAACGCCTATAATTCTGGATTTTCCGTGAGGTTTTCATACGCCTGGGAGCTTCTGGAGCTCAACTGCTTGTATTCCAAGGCAAAGGATTTTAGTCGATCAACTGTGCTTTGGGAAGTGGCCTCTCTTAGATATCTTATTTCTTGAGGTGTCTCAGGCACAGTGCGAAGTTCCAGGTCTGCGATGCACTGCTGAAGTTGTTGGATCACTCCTTCCAGTTGTAACACCTGCTGTGGAACTCGTTCTTCTATCTGGACTTCGATGATTGCCACAAAGAGAAGTTCTCTGTGAACCTATTCCTGTACTTCAAGTTTCTCTGCAAGCAACTGTTCCCTGTCTTGCTGTAGCACTGCTTTCTCTTCCTCTCACTTTCTTGAATAGCTAGTTTTTCTTGTTCTGCATTACTGCATTATTCTAGCATATCTTTCTATGCCTACGCCAAAGCTTGGGTAACTTGTGTTATCTCTTCCTGAGCTATTCGAAATCATTTTTCTTCATTTTACTTGGTCCGAGTGTGTCCATCATAGTTTTAGGGCTATCCACATCTGACATCTCTGCGGGGTCCACTGGAACAAGGAGGTCTGCCAACCATTCCTTAGTAATCTCCTCCAAGTCATCTTCTGTCAATTTGTAATATGACTGGAGTTGTTGTTTATGCTCATCAGTGCACGTTGTAATGTAGGTGAAGTGGCGGTCCACACTGAAATTCATTAAGGGTCTAAACCTGTAAAGTGTGTTTGGGGTGATGCACGGTGTAGACTGAATTGTGATCTTCAACTGGTTGTAGTAGGCATGGAAGATGGCATTGCACTCCCACTATTTTCTCATGTCGTTGGAATACCACAGGGTACAAAACTTCGCGGCCAGTAGTTTGAAGGGTTCTATATCTAGGAAAGTTCCACCTTCTGGTAGCTCCCAAGCAATGAAAGCGATCAATATGAGAAGCCAAATAAAGTGGAAGTCATACCCTTGGTCTTGCGCTTCTCTATAATCAATCTCTAGTTAATTGACAAGGTACTGCGCTCAGTTCATCTATAATCCCTCTACGCACTTCCCTGCGAGGTCGACCACAAATCCGGTCACTTGAGTTGGTCTATTCTTACGAACTAACTTTCCCATGATCAGCTGACAGGAAAGGCACAATGCATCACTCTGGATAGAGGCTACCTTGCAGCCTTGCGTGCCCTTCTCGACATCACCATAGGTTTCCTTAATTCTCTGCGCTAATGCTCGGTCGAAGGTCTTTCTAGGGTAGAACTCCTGTGGGTCAGGGCCTTGCATGCTAAGCCTTGTGATCCAATTGATCAAGGTCAGATCCATAGTGATGCATTGGTTTAGCCATAGGTATCCTCCGTGATAGCAATATAGAAGCAACTTTACACACAGATTCACCTCCTAGTGTCTGCCAAAGTGTGGGATCTTCATAAAATTCAATAATGTAGACTGCGCGAGGTTCTGGGTCCAAGACTACAGGACAATCTTCGAGTTCTTTCCCTTCGTCTTCGTTAGATACTTGTGTGGGGCAAGCATACTATAGAATTTCCTGTCACCGAGGTTGAAGTCACTAAAATTCAACGCTGCGATCTTGTCTTGATAGGCTCGAACTGCGCACACCCCTTTCGAAAGGTATGCGATGATCAAAGTATACTCGAAGTCTTTGGGTACACTGTCGTGGTTAATCTCACTGCTCAGAGGTGGTATGTAAGTCAATATAATGCATGGACTAAGCTTGGCATTCACAATTCCATCTCTGTGCTTTGTTCTTGTCTCTATCGTGGTTCTGGAAGGTCATGCTCCATGAGCAGTTGAGGGAGAAGCTTGGAATCCTCCTGTTGATGATGCTTGCACACTTGCAGACATCCTTCTTTCTGACATGACTCTCTCAGTCATTAAGTCAATCATAAATTCTTCGATCGGGTCATTAGATCAGGGTCGATTAGATCGGGTGTGAACTGTGTTAGCGATTATTTTTGTCTTAGGCGCAAGGGACCCAGGTCTGCATGATGAACGAGAAACACCCAAGCACAGCAGTGGAAGGATCTCTTCTCCGGTTACGAGTCAAGTGAGCGGGCAAGGTTTTGCTACTGGCAGCCGAGATCTATCCATGAAGTAGATCAACAATCATCGAGATATCGAGGCTGCCAAGTCACCTGGTATATAGTGGAAGAGAAAGCGCCTATATTTTAAAGCTAAGTCTGGGTCGTCCGATCCATTGACGTGTGGCGCAAGATTTGGTCACATAGGCATATCGACATTCGAGAGTTCGAGGGGTAAAAGTCCCTCTTCATTTCACATCTCGAAACCCTGAACCCTGAAATGCCGATAAGCGCCCTTCAAAGCCGAGCTCACGGTCTTAGCACCCGGTCATGTCAAGCGAGCTTGATAATGGGGGCAACCCTCTTCTAACATCAAATTCCATATTGACCGTTCCTCTAAAGGACACACGACACATAGCTAATCCACGAGTGGGGCCCTTCGAGATTTTCATGATGAAAGCACCGAGGTCATCTCAGCCATTCATCCATCAGCGAGGCTCAGGCAAATTTAATTTAAAGAGGGTGTGGATCTGGATGGTCGTGACCCAGGCACTCAAATTCACGGACAAGGTCCAATTCCGCACCCCCTCCACCATTTTGGCTTTAACGAGAGGGGGGGGTATGGAATTGGAGGTAATGTATGAGCACATCTGGACGACCCAGGTCTCAACGCTTAGATCTGCGGTCTGTATTGTATTCCGGACCCCCCCATCGGTTCTGCCTTTAATGGAAGGGGGGGGGGTCTATAATGGATTTTTACTCTAGCGGGCCCCCCTTCCTGTCATATCACTGTCTAAGTTGTTCCCCCCCATTGCCACCTGTTCTCCACCTACCGTCACCCTCTTCCCCTGACATCTATCTAATTTCCCTCTCTCCATCCCCATGGCACCTTCCTCAGCTAGTCGTCCTCTCGTCTCTTGCCATGTGTCCCCCTCATTCCTAGTCACCTCCTCCTGTACTTCTGCGCTCCATTCTCCTTCCTCCTCTGTCCTATTCGAACTGTGTGGCATTCCTCAGCTAATGTCACTACTCCCATTTCTTCTCCATCACCTCCACAGTGTTCACGCCGTTAACCCACGCCATGCCCTCATCCACATCATCCATAAGGGTCCCTCACAATAGTCCAGTGAAGTAGCGTCCAAAGAAGGATCGTCCGGCTGATCCAGGTGACACCATTAGGAGACCTCCACGTCCCTGAAGGGTAATTTGACCGAGGCCATCCTTGATCCCCAAAAGCAGTTATTGCGGCAATTGTTGGTGGTTGAATATCAATTCCACCATAAAAGGAAGGTCTGACAAAAGACTAATTCACGTCGACTCACCTACAGAAGGACAATCCGAAGTCTGATGTCGTCTATCATAGGCACACAATCATTTAGAGATTGCAACTGCAGATTGTCAGAGGCCATGCAGGCGTAATGTGTTAATGCAACGTCTCGATTTCGTTGCTGTGGTTGTTTTGAGTATATGTAGGCGTTTTCACCATTTTTGTATCCATCGATGGTTGAGAAGAGCTCCCTATTGTAATGTTTTAGCAGCTATTCTAGCTTTCAGCTTATGCATCTCTATATGAGATTTCTTGCTTTATGACAGACAGTTCTTCTTACTTCGCCTGATTTTCATCTCATGCTAAGAGGGTTCGTGAACGACTAACTCGTGCGAATTATCGCAGTTTTGTTATGATAAAGGATTTATTACTACATAATTGTGTCCTCTGGCTTTGCGTTTGAATGTAAGCCGATCTTGTGTTCAAATGCCTTCTTCTACAGTTTGTTAGAAACCTACTGTTTATAAAAGACCTCCACTTTTCTCTTGTATAAGTCTTCCGCTTGTTCACCCTTTACTACAGCTCACTGTCTGAAATTTACGCAAGACCTCACTTGCTCATGCATGCCTGTCCTGGTTTCAGAGTTGGAACGCTATTGTTTTGAGTTTCCCTCCATTCGATCACCCATCTATAAAGAACCGTGACATAAAATGGATGGGCGTCGGGCTCTGCTCCTGCTGCAATCTAGGAGTGACTTCCGTCGCCAACATTTCTAGCGCCGTTGCCGGGGACGAAGTTGAAGATTTTCCCTGGGAAGAACAACATTGAGCCTCTGATTATGAAGGTGCATCAGACATCATAGCCCTTCAAGATTTCTACTGTGCACTTGGTGACTCCACTGTGGCGACTCCATTGTTTCCACTTCGCTGTTTCAGCTATAGCTATTGTTAGCACACCTGAAAGCTGACCCTAAGGAATTTTCTCGAGGAGGTTTCAGCAGTTGCTTTCTCAGTCTGAGAAGCTTCATAGGGTAGCGACAACGTTAAGATCTAGCCTTTGATGGTGAACAAGGACCAGGCACATCCGAAGCTGCACATATTTCACTTGGTGACTCCATGATTCAAGGATCGATTGGTGACTCCATTGGTTCGATATGGAGAAAATCCTTGCTCGTAGGTTCGCTCCTTTTAATTTTTCTGCTATTCCTGGTTTTCCTAATGTTGTCCCCTCTCCGAATGAATGGGGTGATTATTTTCCTATATTTGGAAAATGTGAAGAGGACAACCCTGCTCAGCACCTCATTGAGTTCCAGGAACTCATGCGTCAGTGGGAGATACATCATGAAGATGTATTACTGAAGATGTTCATGTTCTTGTTAGCAGGGGATGCACATAGATGGTATCATTCTTTACCCCCTGCTAGCATTTCTTCACTCAGTGAGTTCCATGCAACTTTCACTGCTTACTATCAGAAGTTGTATCCCTCTGAGTTGATTTTTCATAACTGTTGTAAGGGATACTACAACAAATGTATACAAGATAGAGCCGTATTTTATGAAGGCTATGAGGATGATCCTGATGACCTGGATCATGAATCAGTCCTTTCTCCTCCCCATTCTTCTTCTTTGGGCGAAGTTATGGAGTTGATAAAATCTATCACTGCCAGACTTGACAGGTGGGAAGCTGAGCGATGTGCAGAGGATTTTCCACCCTTTGAAGAAGATGATTTTGGTATCTCTACCATGAATGATTATGAAGATCCCAGGGAGGAAGAAGACGCTTCGGGCAGAGTTATGGAACTGATAAAATCTATCACTGCCAAACTTGATAGGTGGGAAGCTGAAAAATGCGCTAAGGATTTCCCATCCTTTGAAGCAGAGGCCCTTAGTAGCTCTACTGAGGGCGATTATGAAAAAATCTTTCCCACGGGTCCTATTTATGGTCATTATGAATCTAACCCATGGGAGAGCCAAGAAGAAGAAATCCTCCCAGATATGATTACGTCTGATGAAGGCTGTGATGATGAGGGCTGTAAGGATAGGAGTCTGGGGGAAGAAGATGCTCTGAGTGGACTGATAGAGCAGGAGAAATCTCCCACTGCCCAACATACAAGGTTGGAATTTGAGGAAAATGGGGAGGATTTTCCAGTCTCCAAGGCAGATGTTCTAGATGTCTCTTTCAAGGAGATGATTGAAGTTTTCGTAAACACATTAATATCTGCCCCCGATGAGCTTGCTGTCTTAGATCAAAATGATGAAGAGGTAGTTATGGAAGAGGTTTGTTCTCTTTTCCTTCACGAGATCTCCCATGATGTGTTTACATTCGGGGTCGAAATGGAGGAGCGAGAGATAGTTCCACTTCTGCAAGTTGGAGAAGCTCTGTTCCCCCCCGACTTTGATAATTATCTAGAAAAGGAGCAACAGAACCCCACATCACCTTTTTCTGATCAGAGCAGCCAGCCCACTTATGACAATTACAGATTAGAGTCTGAGCTCGATATGCTGTATTTCCAAGAGCAGGTTGCAGAACCTTGTCCTCTTCTCACTAAGGAAAATTATCACGAGGAAATCAACCATCTCAGTCCTTCAGGAGACGCTGAGCAGTACGAGGAAGAGCAGGATTTACCCGAGGGGCCTGTTTATGATGAATACGAATCGGACCTGGGGGAGACCGAACTAGAGGAGCAGAATATTTCCTGTCCGGAGCCAGTCAGCAAACAACGACCGCCCGAGAGAAGCGAGCCTACATTAGTTGTCCACCATCAACTTGTGCTTATCAAAGATATTCAACCATAGGTGAACAACTGTGTAGCAGAGGAAGGTGTCTGTCATGCATTTTCTAGAATTTTCCACTCATTCTATGACCCTGTCTGCAAGTACATGGAGTGGCATTTCCCCTATGCCTTAGAGCTGCCCTATTTCATCACAAATCCAGCTTGTAAGGAGGAGTTGAAGAGTGTAACCGCTCTGCTATCATGGTTACACCATCCGCTGATGATCATCGATAGAAGAAAGGAGCTTCTATCCAGGAAGCTTCTTGAATGGCTATGGTGGAAGTTTTCTTTCACCTAGGCCATGTAAAGTGTTTTATTAGCTTAGGACTGTACATAAATAAGATCCTATAAGCATGAATGTTTAGTTTGTTTTGTTTTTATTTTTCGGCCTATATTTTCAGCAGCACGGTGTTTTGAGCCTGACTCCATAGCCCAACAGCAAGGCACTGAAGTTGCGGAATGAGTTATTAGAGCATCACAGGGATGAATCTATCCCCCATGGAGCCTAATGTTAGTGATTATTTTTATCTTAGGCACAAGGGACCCAGGTCTACAAGATGAATGAGAAACACCCAAGCGCAGCAGCGGAAGGATCTCTTCTCCGGTTACGAGTCAAGCGAGCGGGCAAGGTTTTGCTGCCGGCAGCCGAGATCTATCCACGAAGCAGATCCTCTGTCATCGGGATATCGAGGCTGCCATGTAACCTGGTATATAGTGGAAGAGAAAGCGCCTATATTTTAAAGCTGAGTCTGGGTCGTCCGATCCATTGACGTGTGGCGCAATATCTGGTCACACCGGCATATCAGCATTCGGGAGTTCGATGGGTAAAAGTCCCTCGTCATTTCACATCTCAAAACCTTGAACCCCAAAATGCCGATAAGCGCCCTTCAAAGCCGAGCTCACGGTATTATCACCTGGTCACGTCAAGCGAGCCTGATAATGGGGGCAACCCTCTTCTAACATCAAATGCCATCTCGACCGTTCCTCTGAAGGACACATGATGCATAGCTAAGCCATGAGTGGGGCCCTTCGGGATTTTCATGATGAAAGTGCCGAGTTCATCTCAGTCGTTCATCCATCAGTGAGGCTCAGGCACATTTAATTTAAAGAGGGCATATATCTGAACGGTCGTGACCCAGGCACTCAAATTCACGGACAAGGTCCAATTCCGCACCCCCTCAGCCATTCTGGATTTAACGAGAGGGGGGGGGGGGTCCAAAATTGGAGGTAATGTATGAGAACATCTGGACGACCTAGGTCTTGATGCTTAGACCTGTGGTCTGTATTGGATTCCAGACCCCCCCATCAGTTCTGCCTTTAATGGAAGGGGGGGGGTCCGGAATGGTTTTTTACTCTAGCGGGCCCCCCTTCCTGTCGTGTCACTATCTGTGTCGTTCCCCCCCATTGCCACCTGTTCTCCACCTACCGCCACTCTCTTCCCTTGGCATCTATCTAATTTCCCTCTCTCCATCCACATGGCACCTTCCTCATCTAGTCTTCCTCTTGTCTCCTGCCATGTGTCCCTCTCATTCCTAGTCACCTCCTCCTGTACTCTCGTGCTCCATTCTCCTTCCTCCTCTGTCCTATTCAAACCACGTGGCATTCCTCAGGTGATGTCACAGCTCCCATTTCTTCTCCATCACCTCCACAGTGTTCACGCCTTTAACCCCCACCATGCCCTCGTCCACATCATCCATAAGGGTCCCTCGCAGCAGTCCAGCGAAGTAGTGTCCAAAGAAGGACCGTCCGGCTGATCCAAGTGGCACCATTAAGAGACCTCCATGTCCCTGAAGGGTAAGTTGACCGAGGCCATCCATGATCCCAAAAATCAGTTATTACAGCAGTTGCTGGTGGTTGAATATCAACTCCTCTATAAAAGGATGGTCCGGCAAAAGACTAATTCACATCGACTCACCTGCAGAAGGACAATCCAAAGTCTAATGGCGTCTGTCATAGGTGCACGATCATTCAGAGATTGCAGCTGCAGATTGTTAGAGGCCATGCATACGCAATGTGTTAATGTAATGTCTCGATTTCATTGCTGTGGTTGTTTTGAGTATATGTAGGCGTTTTCACCATTTTTGTATCTATCGATGGTTGAGCAGAGCTCCTTACTGTAATGTTTTAGCATCTATTCTAGCTTTCAACTTATGCATCTGTATATGAGATTTCTTGCTTTATGAGAGACAATTCTTCTTACTCCACCTAATTTTCATCTCATGCTAAGAGGGTTCGTGAACGACTGACTCGTGCGAATTATCGCAGTTTTTTTATGATAAAGGATTTATTACTACATAATTGTGTCCTCTGGCTTTGTGTTTGAATGTAAGCCAATCTTGTGTTTTAATGCCTTCTTCTACAGTCTGTTAGAAACCTGCTGTTTATAACAGACCTCTATTTTTCTATTGTATAAGTCTTCCGCCTGTTCACCCTTTACTACAACTCACTGTCTGAAATTTACACAAGACCTCACTTGCTCATGCATACCTGGCCTAGTTTCAGAGTTGGAACACTATTGTTTTGAGTTTCCCTCCATTCGATCACCCATCTATAAACAACCGTGACATAAAACTGATGG
>JZKD02S2135012.1:10206-45303 GCA_000966675.3 Picea glauca
CATATCTCAATGACATATATTAACAATAAATAACTATTCACCATCACAATAAAGAACACAATGAACACCAGATATATGTATAAGTTTCTTTTGTATTATGGACTACAATCCTTGGGGTTTATCAGCACCAACTAAAATGAGCACCAAATCAAAGAGAACACCAATTCTCAATGCAATACCCAACCTACAAATATCAGCACCAACTAAGAAGAGGAATCCATTCCTCAAGTACAAGACCCAACTTGTAGATAGAAAGAAATCTATCAAACTATACCCACAGTCTATACCAAGACAAGTGCATCAACTATGCACAACACAACCTATCACAACAACCTGTCACCTCAACCTATCTCATAAATATCATCATCCAAATCTGATCTGTAACTCTAGAACAGACATGTTTTATGCAGGTGTGATGTTTTATGTAATAATGCTAAGCCTACCACTCATATAATAGTTAAAAGGATGATTTTTAAAGTTAATCTCTTGATGTGGTTAATAGGGACTTGGGAGCCCATTTTTTGGGTTCCCACGATGTAGAAAGTATCTGCATGCAACTATATGGTCATGGAACCACCATCGCGTTCTCCTCCTCTCAAGTTTATAGGCACTTTTCATCAATAAAAACCCATGAGGAATTAAATACCCTCAATCTCAATCTTGAGTACCTTATCATCCAAAACAAATGCATCAATGTCAAGGTTCCAGTATCCCACTAATTTCTATAGAAATATATTTTTAGAAAACATGTTTAGAATCATGAATAACCTAAGAAGACCATAATCTCAAAGTGCATACATGGATTCTTGATCACCCACGGAAAGGTTGTCAACTTCCTCATACTCTCCCTCTCTCCAAAAAATAACCACCATCTATCACTTGCATTTTCAAGAAAAATATTTGAGAGTTCATTGCACTTTTTCAAAGTCTATAAGTGTACACAAACTTTATTTAAAAAACAAGAGCAGATACATTCCCTTTTTCTTCACAACAAGTGCATGTAGGGCCTTCTACATGAACCTCGTATGAAGTCAAAATGTGTGTTTGTAGATCATTCATTGATGGAGGTCCTCAATATTCAATTTTTTTTCAAAAATTGAAATTGAAATGGATGAAAAGGAAGAAGGAAGGGAGAGGGATAATCTGGTCCAAATGGAATTGAGACTGACTAGTCAAATACTCTACCATCTCTGGTTGAATTGTTGAGCGTATTTTGAGCTAAAAACCAACCTGTTGTGAAAAATTCAAAATAAATTGCTAAATTTCATTTTTACATGTATTTATTTGGTTTTTTACCAACTTTTCTATGGTTTGGAATTCCATTTGCATATTATTATTAGACTATTTCATTGTTCAAATGCCTAATGATGTCATTCAAGTTTGTTCTTTTGATTTTTGCAGGTATAAGAGAATGTTTAAGATTTTTTATCATGTGTTTACATCCCTTTGGTCCTATATTATTCAAATTGACAGACGAATGAATTAGAACCAACATATAGGTTAGGTTTTTTCTCCTTTCATATTGGATTATCATTATCCTTTTTCCATTATCGCCTTAGGATCCACTCCACTAGGTTGCAACATTAACCTTCTTTGTCATGTATTCATGTTTTAACTTGAATGATAGATCCTACCAATCATAGGCACCATAGTTAGAACCGTGTATTCCATTTTAGTGCCCATTTTATAGATCATATTCGTATCAAATAAGGTTTTCTTGAGTCATTTGTGGAAATTTGCATGGATCCATGAATTAGTTTAAGAAGAAATTCCTAGAACCCTATCCATGGCCAACACATTTTTTCTTAACAACCATCGAGATCCAGTAGAGGAGATACTTATGAGGTTAGAAGATCAAGTCACTGACATATCTCACAATATGTCCTTCCTTGCTCTAGCAAGGAAGCTAGGACCTTTTGGAGAAGTTGGAGGCTCAAAATTAGAGATCAAATCAAATAGGAAACCAGGGGATAACGAAGACCCAAAAAATGAGTATTTATTCAATATGTAAGAAAAATTGGACATAAATCCATACCAAGGTGAGATCGATGCACTAAAATTAGATCATTTGTTGCAGAAAGTATAAGTTTATTTCAAAATTCACCATATATGTGAAGAACAAAAGATATCATTTTCCATAGTGAATTTAGAGGGTTGCGCCTTAACTTGGTGGGAAATCCATACGAAAACACTTAGGCTAAATGGTGATCTACCAGTAACTAGGTGGGACAACTTCAAAACCCACATCACGACCCAATTCTACCCTATCAGGTATGTAGAGGACTAATGGATCTGGTCACACTACTTCAGGAAAAATCAAGGGAAGAGTGTACAAAACTACACCATCGAGTTCAGAAAGTTGGCCATCATGTTGGGTATCTCTCCCAAGAATTGAGATGTAATCCTCAAGTATTTAGGGTGTCTACATAGCCATATACAAAAGAAAGTGATGCTCTTCAATCCAAGGACAATGGACGAGGCATGTCTATGGGCACAGTGTCTAGAAACCATAGGCCACAAGAAAGGGTGGCCAAACAGTTCCAAGAAGAAAGAGCACCAAGAATNATTAGCGCAGAGAATTAAGGAAACCTATGGTGATGTCGAGAAGGGCACGCAAGGCTGCAAGGTAGCCTCTATCCAGAGTGATGCATTGTGCCTTTCCTGTCAGCTGATCATGGGAAAGTTAGTTCGTAAGAATAGACCAACTCAAGTGACCGGATTTGTGGTCGACCTCGCAGGGAAGTGCGTAGAGGGATTATAGATGAACTGAGCGCAGTACCTTGTCAATTAACTAGAGATTGATTATAGAGAAGCGCAAGACCAAGGGTATGACTTCCACTTTATTTGGCTTCTCATATTGATCGCTTTCATTGCTTGGGAGCTACCAGAAGGTGGAACTTTCCTAGATATAGAACCCTTCAAACTACTGGCCGCGAAGTTTTGTACCCTGTGGTATTCCAACGACATGAGAAAATAGTGGGAGTGCAATGCCATCTTCCATGCCTACTACAACCAGTTGAAGATCACAATTCAGTCTACACCGTGCATCACCCCAAACACACTTTACAGGTTTAGACCCTTAATGAATTTCAGTGTGGACCGCCACTTCACCTACATTACAACGTGCACTGATGAGCATAAACAACAACTCCAGTCATATTACAAATTGACAGAAGATGACTTGGAGGAGATTACTAAGGAATGGTTGGCAGACCTCCTTGTTCCAGTGGACCCCGCAGAGATGTCAGATGTGGATAGCCCTAAAACTATGATGGACACACTCGGACCAAGTAAAATGAAGAAAAATGATTTCGAATAGCTCAGGAAGAGATAACACAAGTTACCCAAGCTTTGGCGTAGGCATAGAAAGATATGCTAGAATAATGCAGTAATGCAGAACAAGAAAAACTAGCTATTCAAGAAAGTGAGAGGAAGAGAAAGCAGTGCTACAGCAAGACAGGGAACAGTTGCTTGCAGAGAAACTTGAAGTACAGGAATAGGTTCACAGAGAACTTCTCTTTGTGGCAATCATCGAAGTCCAGATAGAAGAACGAGTTCCACAGCAGGTGTTACAACTGGAAGGAGTGATCCAACAACTTCAGCAGTGCATCGCAGACCTGGAACTTCGCACTGTGCCTGAGACACCTCAAGAAATAAGATATCTAAGAGAGGCCACTTCCCAAAGCACAGTTGATCGACTAAAATCCTTTGCCTTGGAATACAAGCAGTTGAGCTCCAGAAGCTCCCAGGCGTATGAAAACCTCACGGAAAATCCAGAATTATAGGCGTTAGAGTTGCATCTCCAACACGCACAGCAGTAGGAAGACATGTTACAAGTGTAGCTAAAGGCCTTGTCACCAATTGAGAGAATGAAGAGGTTTCCAGAGCGACGCATGACCCAGCAGCAAGTATGCACACTCCAGAGTAAAGTAATGGAAGTCTCTCAATGACTTCAACCAAGGCAAGAAAATGCATGCCAATTATTCATTGAACTTGAAAGCCAAGGAGTAGAACTTGAACAGGTTGTGAGTACATTAGAATAGCGCCTCGAAGGACCAATCAATGATGCACTTATTCAAGATTTCACTGAGCAAGAATTATTATCACTGCAGCAAATCGAAGCAGCTCGAGCCAAGCTCGAGGTGTTCGAAGCGGAATTGCTCAGACCATAGTGACTTGAGACGAGTCACAGGTGCATGTTGGGGGCCTGTTGGCCCTTGACCAAGTTTTGAGGAACATTTGGTCATATTTGACCATTTTTTGGGACTTCGACAGCCTATCGAAGATGGAGCGCTAGACGAAGCAGAGATCATGGGATCTTGGCCCACTTTTGGGCCCCTTTTTGGGTTTTGGGACAATGCAATGGGAAAGGGATGTTGGCCCGTGGGTTTACCCATGCTTAGGCCCACTTTTGTATGTATAAGTAGATGTCTAGGCAAAGTAAGTAGAGGATGGTAGCATATCTATGTGATGTAATCTAAGTGCTAGTAGTACTCTGTTCATGACTGTAGAAGGGTTACAGAGCTAAGTGCAAGTTATTATAGAGATTATAGAAGGCTTTGTGCTACAACGCAAGGAAGAAGGATCTAGCGAGTTGCGCAGATCTTCTATCATGTGCACAGAAGGGTTTTTGGTGACTGTGTGTTGTAACTGATTGAAGACATTAATAAAGAAGAAGAGTTGGTGGACATAGCCCCAGGGTGGGGGTGAACCACGTACATGTTGTGCTTCTCTGCTTTGTGCGATGTATCGACGTGTTTCTATGTGATGAATGTTAGATAGATCTGATGTTGCTTTGTGCCTAATCATGTGAATGAATGTTATATCTGACCTATGTGGATGTGCTTAGTGCTTGAATCTGCTAGATCTAATGTGTTCCTTTTATGTTGAGTGTTATTAGATGATGGATCTGGTTGCATACTGCGATACTCTGTAATTATGGTACATCTGCGTTGTTACTAAGAACTGAATATTGATGAAGATTAACTGCTAAGTTCTTTGTTAAGTGTTATAATCATAGATCTGTGTCCCAGCTAAGGTTACAGACAACTGAGTCCTACAAACACCCCTGCCTCTACCTCGGGTGAGACTTCATCTACTTCGTAGGTGTTGCCGAAAGGGCCGATAGTTAGGGTTTTGTTGGTGCATTGTTGTAGCGTTGAACCCTGGGTCTGCCCTTGTGCCAACAATAAGAGAATGTTCAAGATTTGTTATCGTGTTTTTACATCCCTTTGGTCCTATCTTATTCACATTGATAGAATAATGAATTAGAACCAACATATAGGTTACGTTTTTTCTCCTTTTGTATTGGATTATCATTATCCTTTTTCCATTATAGCCTTAGGATCCACTCCACTAGGTTGCAACATTAACCTTCTTTGTCATGTATTCATGTTTTAACTTGAATGATAGATCCTACCAATCATAGGCACTATAGTTAGAACTGTGTATTCCATTTTGGTGCCCATTTTATAGATCATATTGGTATCAAATAAGGTTTTCTTGGGTCATTTGTGGAAAGTTGCATGGATCCATGAATTAGTTTAAGAAGAAATTCCTAGAACCCTATCCATGGCCAACACATTTTTTCTTAACAACCATCGAGATCCAGTAGAGGAGATACTTATCAGCCTATAATATCAAGTCACTAACATATCTCACAATATGTCCTTCCTCGCTCTAGCAAGGAAGCTAGGACCTTTCAGAGAAGTTGGAGGCTCGAAATCAGAGATCAAATTAGATAGGAAACTAGGGGATAACGAAGACCCAAAAAAAGAGTCTTTATTCAATATGGAAGAAAAATTGGACATAAATCCATACCAAGGTGAGATTGATTCACTAAAACTAAATCATTTGTTGAAAAAAGTATAAGTTTATTTCAAAATTCACCATATATATGAAGGACAAAAGATATCATTTTTCAGGCTCAATTTAGAGGGTTGTGCCTTAACCTGGTGGGAAATCCATATGAAAACACTTAGGCTAAAGGGTGATCTACCAGTAACTAGGTGGGAGGACTTCAAAACCCACATCACAACCCAATTCTACCCTATCAATTATGTAGAGGACTAATGGATCCAGTCACACTACTTCAGGAAAAATCAAGGGAAGAGTGTACAAAACTACACCATCGAGTTCAGAAAGATGGCCATCATGTTGGGTATATCTCCCAAGAATTGAGATGTACTCCTCAAGTATTTAGGGTGTCTACATAGCCATATAAAAAATAAAGTGATGCTCTTCAATCCAAGGACAATGGATGAAGCATGTCTATGGGAACAATGTCTACAAACCATAGGCCACAAGAAAGGGTGGCCAAACAGTTCCAAGTAGAAAGAGCACCAAGAATATTCCAAGGAGGGGAAGAAGAAGTGGAAAGGGGGAATAGATAAAAAAATGATACCCATTGCACATCAGTGCAAGAATCCTAGCAACCATTGTAACCATTGAAATATTTATGGGCACACTAAGGAAAAGTGTTGGAAACTACATCAAGAGTTGAACCTAAAGAACCGCAATAATGATCTAAAGAAAAAGAATATTCTAGCCACATATTCGACAAATCAAGTTGAAAGTAGCTCTAATGTGGATGACAAGATTGTCTGAACATAAGTGAAGAAGGAGGTGAGTCTGAGTAGCCTTCATCACCAGGAAGAGAAGGAGATGACCAAACTCTTCCACATTGAGATCCAGGTCAAGAAGACCAAGATAGACGCCATGTTCAACTCTAGTTCACAGGTTAATCTCATAGCAGTGGATCTAGTCAGAAATATTGGATTGGAGGTTCGTGATCATCCTATCCCATATCCATTAGAATGGGTAAACAATGATGTAGAGATCAAGGTAACAAGACAGTGTAAGATTAAATTTTTTGTAAGTGTTGATTTTATTGATGAGGTAGAATTGGATGCAATACCCCTTGACGTATGTGGCGTAGTTTTTGGAAGACATTACATGTATATGAGGGATACAATATTCATGTGAAGATCCAACCAGTACTGACTAATCAAGGATTGGAAGTCCTACATCATAAATTTACATAAATCCATGTCAAATATCTCACCGTAAGTGCCAACCTAGTCAAGAATTTTATTAGTTCCAGTAAGAAATACGTTTTCCTTTTCTTAAGAGAAAATCATACTAAGGATGAGTCTATAAGAGTAAAGGCATCTCTAGAGGGGTGTATTAAAGAGCATAAACATTAGTTAGGGAAATTGATACAAGCATATAGAGGAGTGTTCTGGGAGCTTAAACGAATACCACCCAAGAGGGAAGTGGAGCACGAAATACAATTATTTCCAAACTCTTCATTGTCAAATATTGGGTTGCATAGATAGTTTGTTCTAGAATAATTTGAAGTGAAGAAGAAATTGTAGTATTTGTTGGAGTAGGGTGTGATTCGACCAAACACCTCACCTTGTGGGTCGCCTATCAAAATTTTACTAAAGAAGAATGGGACTTGGCGAATGTGTTTCGACTACAAAGTATTGAACAAGATTACACTAAAAAATTAGTACCCTCTACCCAGGATCAATGATCTATTAGATTAGTTGCAACATGCAAAATATTTCACCATCTTAGATCTCAAATCAAGATACCACCAGGTATGTGTTAAGGAGGAAAACACCTGGAATATTGCCTTCAAGATAAGGCAAGGTTTGTATGAATGGTTTGTCATGCCATTTGGTTTATGTAATGCACCAACTACATAAATGAGATTGATGAATGATGTATTATGTCCATATCTAGGTTCATTTTTTGTAGTCTATTTCGATGATATATCAATTTATAGTGCTACATAAGATGATCACATCTCACATCTCATGCAGGTGTTAGAGACTCTGAAGAAGCACCAGTTGTTGGATAACATCAAGAAATGTGATTTTTCTCAACAGTATTTAGTGTATTTTGGGTATGTGATCGATGGAGGGGAGCTCAAGATAGATCCCACAAATATGGAGGCCATCATGAAATGGCCAGTTCCTACAAATGTCACTGAAGTTAGGAGTTTGTTTGGGGAAACACAATACTTGCATAAGTTCATAGCTTCATTTTCAATAGTAGCTACACCACTCCATACCATAATAGTGAGTGGTAAGAGTTTCCAATGGGAGAAGAATTAGAATCAGGCTTTCAATGGGATGAAAATAAATATGAGGGGGGGTGAATCAGTGTGAGCCTCTTTTTACAACTTCTTACAAAAATTTAGTTAGCCATAACCATTAACAACATCATTACTCATTACTTATATTCACACTTAGTTGCTTGCATGTAAACATATCTCAATGACATATATTAACAATAAATAACTATTCACCATCACAATAAAGAACACAGTGAACATCAGATATATGTATAAGTTTCTTTTGTATTACGGACTACAATCCTTGGGGTTTATCAGCACCAATTGAAATGATCGCCAACTCAAAGAGAACACCAACTCTCAATGCAATACCCAACCTAGAAATATCAGCACCAACTAAGAAGAGGAATCCATTCCTTAAGTACAAGACCCAACTTGTAGACAGAAAGAAATCTGTCAAACTGTACCAACAGTCTATACCAAGACAAGTGCATCAACTATGCACAACACAACCTATCACAACAACCTGTCACCTCAACCTATCTCATAAATATCATCATCCAAATTGGATCTGTAACTCTATAACAGACATGTTTTATGTGATCACAGGCCTACATACCTTCCTTAACTTCAACAACATGATACTATCATTTTCATCAAACTTTGTTTTAGTCTCTCATGGATAATTTTGGATTACTCAACAAACCTAAATTGAAACAATCATAAATCTAAACCTGTAATGAATAAGGTTTGAAACTGGTACACAATATTCTTTAGTGTCTTTTCTACAATTCCTCTAGGTTTCACTGCTTGGAACCTCCCAAAAAAGGAGTTATAGAAAAAATGGCAAACCTTGTTGAATTTTGTCTTATTCTAGAAAGAAAACTTGTAGATCATGCCATGGAATATTTTCTTTATGGATATGAAAATGGTACAAACCTACTACAGAATGTAATCTAACCAATTCATTTGGTCTCACTTAATTTGGATTTTTAATGAACAAGTTATGATGTTTTTACCTGGAACACTTGTCTTAGACTAGTTTTAGGACTAGACACAAACCCTATCATCCACAAAGTGTAACCAAAAATACAACGACCCACAAGTTGAAATTTTTATCAAAGATACTTGGATATGTTTTCTCAACAACCTCCATATTTCACTATCTGAATCATTCTAGAAAAAACATTATTACGAAAATGGTGAGATGACCTGTAAATAACATACCTTAGAAAGCATCATCAAAATACTTTATCATCCCTTGAATTGTGGACTTATTTACTTCACCTTCCCTCTGAAATTCACTTTATATCTCCTTTGGTTACCTTAGTCACTTTTATATATTCAATATGTTCAATGTGTACTAATGGGAGACACTTTATCTCTTATTTATACTCTCCAAGTAGCTTCCTATAGAAGTATCCACTTAACCACTTTTCCCACTTAACCACTTTGTCTACTTACCCACTTTCTCCACTTACCCACTTTCTCCACTTACCCACTTTGTCCACTTTATTATTTAATTAATTTCTCCTTGCAACCACATTGACTAGGAATCTTCTTGAATACTTTCTAGAATAATTGACTTATTTTTTACCTTCTAGGGGCTTCTAGATAACTCATGAGGGTTCTCCAACTTCACATGGCCATAACTCTCTATTTGTGAGAAGTTATGTGATGTTCCACATATCACTCGAAATGACATGACATATACTATCCATATAGAATAGTTTCTCCTGCAAATTCATTGATCTTCATTACATCATTCCTCAATAAAACCTGGGTTACCTAACCACATTGTTGGGCTACTAAACCACCTAACCATTTGGAATTCACCATAAGGGGACCACTTTGAGAAATGTATCCAAGAGAATCTTCCCATGAGGTATTTCACCATAAGGAGACCACATTGGAGTTTATCCATTTGGTTTTCCCTATCAACCATGACATGACATCAATGATACAACTCCCTTTAATATCAACACATCACTATGACACCACTTGACATCGACCCTTTGAAAACAATTACACCAATGACCATATAACCAATAATAAATATATCAATCATACAAACACATCACTATGACAATACTTGACATCAACCCTTTGACATCAATGACAACATATTACAACAATCACCCCCTTTGGCATTGATGGCAACACCAACATTGATGGAAACACTTGGACATGGAAATGCTCATGCTCCCTCTATGATCATCGCTCCTCATCAATGTTCATATTGCCACATCAATTTGACTATCTCTCCCCCTTTGATATCAATGGAAAAAGGTAGTTATCTCCTTGGGGTTGTTCCCCATGTCTGGATTCCTTTGATATTCCTCTGAATAATCGTGCCCCCTTTGGACAAGGGTATCACTATGATGCAATGTTGATGGCATGGTTTCTAGTCGTATCTCCTCCTAGAATCATGATTATGTAATCAATCATGGGAGGAAGAATAACTCCCCCTATGGGTATGTCTCTCCCTATCTTCTCTACAAGATGAACAATATGCTACCACTACAAAATGCTTCTATTGCAAATGCTACTTCTCAACCGGAACATAGATCAACTGCTCAATAATGGTTTTCTCTTCCTATGACAATCCTTGGACTTTTACATGCATCAAACTTGTGTCATACCATACATCATGAAGAAAAATATATGTCAAAAATGATTAGAGACCCATAAACAAAACATCAACCATGTACATCATGTGCCATACTATGTGCCAACCACGTAGAACACCCATGTACATCAACCATGTACATCAATACCATAAAATATACCATAAGATATCATCAATGGAGTGTATCAATCATATACCAAGTACATGTGCCAAATGTGTACCAACCATATGCCTCTACCAACATGCCAACCATGTTCCTCAAACAAGTGTCATATCACTCATGATATGCCTCTACCATGAACCAAGTGCCACAACCATGTATATCAACCATCAATATATCAACCAAGCATATCAACTATATCATCCCATACATCATGTATAAAAGAAAGTATATAATCATGAAAACCTCCAACAAACCATGTCAGACCCTGCAAAATAGAGTTATACCATCAAACCATGCCACAACTCATCTATACACTCCTCTTCTTGAGGCTTTTTACATAGGTACGTATCATGTTCCACGAAGAGATCGTGTATGTATAAGACCTTTCTATAGGTCACCTCACATATGTATGCGACTTATCCCACAGGAGCCCATGTATGCTTCAAAAGGAGTGAAGCCTTCTTGATTCTTTATTCCTTCATTCATGTCTGGTTGTTCAGTCTTCTTCATCCACTTCTAAGATTGTCCTAATTTCTCTATACTGGTACTATGAAATTCTATCCTTTCAACATTGTCTTCCTTCCAAGTTACATGTGCTCTTCTTGTGATTTTATATGAAGCACTCCTCTTTTACTGTCTCCTTGAATTCTAGCAATTCTAAGTTTTGTGGCCAAACCCATTGCAACTATAACATCTCATGGTGTGACAATGAGCAGCAATGTGTCCCACTTTATTACATCTCCAACAGCTTAGGATGTTATGGCGTCTTCCAACATCTCTTCTTGCATAATGTCTTCAATCCAAAGCTTTGTGACCATATTCATTACATGAGAAGCAATGACCATGAAAAACATTTTCATACCTTTTCTTTGGTTCCCACCTTGAAGGTGTCTCTCTTTTGAATTTTATTTGGTGTGTAAAGATGGCTTCTTGATGTCCTCTCTTCTCTATTCTTCTTAAGGTTTCCTCTCTTTGTGTAGGTGTTTGATTTGCATCTTTCCTTCCACTTTTTGAGAATGAAGGACTTACCTCATGCTTCTTAGAAGTTCTTACTTCAAAGTGAGAAGCTTCCTTGTTATATCCAAGACCTTATTTATCATTTGGAGATCTTTGGCTATCTAGGATTTTATCCAAGATTGTTGATATACCTTTAGTGTCTTTTATTTTTTCTTGATATACCTTCTCTAGATTTAGCCATACATCCTTAGAGGAGGAATGTGGTCTTATGATTTGTTTGATAGAATCTCAGAGTCCATTTAAAATGGTCTTGAGTGCTGATTCATTTTTCTTCTTTGCTTCCTTTTGGGATGCACCTTTTGACTGATACTTTGAGGGAAATGATCCACCAACAATTGTGTTCCAAACACCTACTCCTTTTGACTTTAAGTACCCTTTCATATTTATTCTCCATGCCGAATAATCTATCTCATGAAAGAATGAAAATTCATCTACATTTCCATCCATTTGTGTGTCCACAGATCTCCTTCAATCTTGTAAGGATTATAGTGAAGGTCTACTTTGATCCCAATTGTTGGACACACCGACCACACTGAGAGGGGGGGTGAATTATTGTGAGGCTCTTTTTACCACTTCTTACAAAACTTTAGTTATCCATCACCATTCACAACATCATTACCCATTACTTCTATCCATACTTAGTTTCTTGCATGTAAAAATATCTCAATGACATATATTAACAATAAATAACTATTCACCATCACAATAAATAACATAATGAACACTAGAAATATGTATAAGTTTCTTTTGTGTTACATACTACAATCCTTGTGGTTTATCAGTACCAACTGAAAAGAGAACCAACTCTTAATGCAAGAACCAGCATGCAGATCTCAGCACCAACTGAGAAGAGGAATCCAATCCTCAAGTATAAAACACATCTTGTAGACAGAAAGAAATCTGTGAAATTGTACCAACAGTCTATACCAAGACAAGTGTATCAACTATGCACAACACAACCTATCACAACAACCTGTCACCTCAACCTGACTGATTAATATCATCATCCAAATTCGATATGTAACTCTTTAAAATTCTTGGTGTATATGATCATAGACTTGCACACCTTCCTTAACTTCAACAATAAGAGACTAGCATTTTCATCAAACTTTACTTTAGTCTCACATGACTAATTTTGGATTAGTCATAACCCTAAACTGCAAAAATCATAACGATGTACATGTAATGAATAAAGGTCTGAAAATGGTACACATTGTTCTTCAGTGTCTTGTCTGCAATTCTTCCATGTTTCACTACTTGGAACCTCCCATAAAATGAGTCATAGAAAAAATGGCAGACCTTGTTGAATGTTGGCTTATTCTAGAGAGTGAATTATAAAGAATTCCATTCATGGAATATTTTTTGTATGGATCTAAAAATGGTACACAACATACTAAATATTGTACTCCAACCAATTCATTTGGTCTCACTGAGTTTGGATCAATAATGAAGACGTTATGACGTTTTTACTTGGAACAGTTGTTTTAGACTAGTTTCAGGACTAGCCACAAACCCTATCTTCCACAGAGTGTAACTCCCAAACTAAAACAACCCAAAAGCTAATATTTTTATCATAGTTACTTGTATATTGTTTCTCACTAGCCTCCATATTTTTCCATCTGAATCATTCTAGAAAAAAAATTATTGCGAAAATGGTGAGATGATGTGTAAATAACATACCTTAGAAAGCATCATCAAAAGACTTTATCCTCCCTTGAATTTCATCCTTCTTTACTTCACCTTCCCTCTGAAATTCACTTTAGATATCCTTTGGTTACCTCAATCACTTGTAGATATTCAATATACTCAACAAGTACTAATGGGATACCATTTCTCTCTTATTTATACTCTTCAAGTAGCTTCCTCTAGAAGTATCCACTTAACCACTTTGTCCACTTACCCACTTTGTCAACTTTATTATTTAATTAATTTCTCCTTGCAACCACATTGAATAGGAATAGTCTCGAAGACTTTCTAGAATAAATGACTTCTTGTTGACCTTCTAGGGGATTCTAGATAACTCATGAGGGTTCTCCAAATTCACATGGCGATAACTCTCTAACCGTGAGGAGTTATGTGGTGTTCCACATATCACTATAAACGATATCACATATATTATCCATATGGAATAGTTTCTCCTGAAAATTCACTGATATTCATTATATTATTCCTTAATAAAACTTGGGTTACCTAACCACATTGTTGGGATACTCAACCACCTAACCATTTGGAATTCACAAAGTGTCTTCCCATGAGGGCTTTCACCATAAGGGGACCACTTTGGAGTTTATCCATTTGGTTATTCCTATCAACCATGACATGACATCAATGATACAACTCCCTTTAATATCAACACATCATTATGAAACCACTTGACATCAACCCTTTGTCAACAATTACATCAATGAACATATAACCAATAATCAATATATCAATGATACAAACACATCACTATGACAATACTTGACATCAACCCTTTGACATCAATGACAACATAGTAAAATAATCTCCCCCTTTGGAATTGATGGAAACACCAACATTGATGTCAACATTAATCATTGATGGCAACACTTGGACATGGCAATGCTCATGCTCCCTTTGTGATCATCACTCCTCATCAATTTTCATATCGCCACATAAATGTGACTATCTCTCCCCCTTTTACATCAATGGAAAATGGTAGTTATCTCCTTGGGGTTACTCCCCCTGCTTGAACTCTCCTTTGGGATTCTCCCCCTATTTGGATTTCTTTGAGCTTCCTCTGAATAATATGTCCCCCTTTGGACAAGGGACATCACTCTGATGTGATGTTGATGGCATGGTTTACAGTCATCTCTCATCCTAGAATCATGTTGTTGCAACCAATCATGGGAAGAATAATAACTCCCCATGTGTGTATGTCTCCCCCTATCTTCTCTGCAAGATGAACAATATGCTACCATTGCAATCTGCTTCTACTACAAATGATACTACTCAACCGGAACATAGATCAATTTCTCAATAATGATCTGATCTTCCTATGATGATCCTTGGACCTATGCATGAATCAAACTTGTGCCATACCATACATCATGAAGCAAAATATATGTCAACAATGAATAGATAATAATGAACAAAACATCAACCATGTACATCATGTGCCATACTGTGTGTCAACCATGTATAAAACCCATGTACATCAACCATGTATATCAATACCATAAAATATACCATAAGATATCATCAATGGAGTGTATCAACCATGTCCCAAGAACATGTGCCAATTCTGTACCATTTGTATGCCTCTACCAACATGCGAACCATGTGCCTCAAACAATTGTCATATCACTCATGATATGACTCTACAATGAACCAAGTTCCACAACCATGTATATCAACCATCAATATATCAACCAATCATCTCAACTATATCATCTGATACATCATGTACCAAAGAAAGTATATAATCATAAAAAATTGCAACAAACCATGTGAGACCCTGCAAAATAGAGTTATACCATCAAACCATGTTGCAACTCATATGTACACTCCTCTTCTTGAGGATTTTTCCACAGGTATGTGGCATGTTCCATGGAAATATCATGTATGTACATGACCTTTCTATAGGTTACCTCATATATGTACTTGACTTATCCCACAGGAGCCCATGTATGCTTCAGAAAGAGTGAAGATTTCTTAATTCTTTATTCCTTCATTCATGTCTAGTTGTTCAGTCTTCTTCATCCACTTATGAGGGTGTTATGATTTCTCTTTACTTATACTATGAGCTTCCATCCTTTCAACATTTTCTTCCTTCCAAGTTACATGTGTTGTTTTTTCAATGTTATATGAAGCACTCCTCATTGACAGTCTCCTTGAATTCCAACAATTTTGAGCTTTGTGGCCAATCCCACTACAATTGTAGCATCTCATGGTGTGACAATGAATAGTAATGTGTCCCACTTGATTAGATCTCCAACATATTAGAATTTCATTGTGTCTTCCAACATCTCTACTTGTATAATGTCTGCAATTCAAATCTTTGTGTCCATATTCATTACACGAGAAGTAGTGACCATGAAAAACATTTCCATACCTTTTCTTTGGTGTCCACATTGAAGGTGTCTCTCTTCTGAATTTTCTTTGGGGTGTAAATATGGTTTCTTGATGTATTATTTTCTCTGTTCATCTGAAGGTTTCCTTGCTTTCTTTAGGTGCTTGACTCACAACTTTGTTTCCACTTTTTGAGAATGAAGGACTTTCCTCATACTTCTTAGAAGTGCTAGCTTCAAAGTAATCACCTTCCTTATTATGTCCAAGAACTGATTTATCATTTGGAGATCTTTGGTTATCTAGGATTTCATCCAAGATTGTTGAATTGTTCATGAACTTGATGTGAGTGTCTGAATTCTCTACTTTCTTTCTGAGATCAACAACTTCATCTTCCATCTTATGGAATAACTCTTCCTTTTCATTTACTTGATTCTTCAATAGTTCCTCTATCCTTTTGGCTTCTTCAATTTGGGTCTTTAGATTGACATTGTCTTCAAGGATTTTCTAAGCTCATCATCTACCTTCTTCTTTTCTTATGATTGACTAATTATTTTGTTCTTTAGTCTCTTGATCCCTTCTTCTTTTTCTTCTAATTAGGTCCCTTACTTAGTTTCACTTTCTTCTTGTTTGTTGAGCATTTATTTTAGTGCCATGGTAAGCTTTTGGTACTTTTCTATGGTTTCCTTGATGTAATCTTCAAGATCCTTAAAAGCATAATGATCATGTTCTTCTTTTTATAAATAACAAAAAATGGTATCTTCATGCAACAACAACTCTTCCTCTTTATCTATAAGATAAATGTCAGTTGATTCTACACAAACTACTTCTAGATCGTTAGCTTTTTCATTTGTAGGAAAACATTCAACATCATCACACTTAGAATTATTGCAATCAAAGGATTTTGGAGAGTCTTTACCTTCATTTTCCTTGATGGAATTGTCTTCAGTGTCTTTTTTTGGTCTTGATATACCTTCTCTAGCTTTAGCCATAGATCCTTAGCAGAGAAATGTGGTCCTATGATTTCTTTGACAAAATCTAAGAGTCCATTTAAAATGGTCTTCCGTGTTACTGAATTGTTCTTCTTTGCTTCCTTTTGGGTTGCACCTTTTGACTGATTATTTGAGGGAAATGATCCACCAAAAATTGTGTTCCAAACACCTACTCATTTTGACTTCAATTACCCTTTCATCTTTATTCTCCATGTTGAATAATATATCTCATCAAAGAATGGAACTTCATTTGCATGTTCATCCATTTGTGTGTCCATAGATATCCTTCAAGCTTGTAAGGATTATAGTGAAGGTCTACTTTGATCCCAATTGTTGGACACACCGACCACACTAAAAGGGGGGGGGTGAATTAGTTTGAGGCTCTTTTTACAACTTCTTACAAAACTTTAGTTAGCCAACACCATTCATAACATCATTACTCATTATTTATATTCACACTTAGTTGCTTGCATGTAAACATATCTCAATGGCATATATTAACAATAAATAACTATTCACCATCACAATAAAGAACACAATGAACACCAGATATATGTATAAGTTTATTTTGTATTGCGGACTACAATCCTTGGGGTTTATCAACACCCATTGAAATGAGTACCAACTCAAAGACACCATCATCTCTCAATACAAGACCCATCCTACATATCTCAACACCAAATAAGAAGAGTAATCCAACCTCAAGTACAATACCCAGCTTATAGACAGAAAGCAATCTGTCAAACTATACCAACAGTCTATATGAATACAAGTGCATCAACTATGCACAACACAACCTATCACAACAACATGTCACCTCAACCTGTCTCATCAATCTCATCATCCAAATATGATCTATAACTCTATGAAATACCTGGTGTATGTGATCACAGACATGGAGACCTTCCTTAAATTCAACAACAAGAGACTACCATTTTCATCAAACTTTACTCTAGTCTCACATGACTAATTTCGGATTAGTCAACAACCCTAACTTGCAACAGTCATAACTTTGTACCTGTAATGAATAAAGGTATGAAAATGGTACACAATTTTCTTCAGTGTCATATCTAGAATTCTTCCATTTTTCACTGCTTGGAACCTCCCATAAAAGGAGTTATAGAAAAAATGGAAGACGATGTTGAATTCTGGATTATTCTAGAAAGAGAACTTATAGAGAATGCCACGGGAGGAATATTTGATGTATGCATCCAAAAATGGTACAAAACATACTAACAACATTACTCTTACCAATTCATTTTGTCTCACTGAATTTGGATCTATTATGAAAAATTTATGATGTGTTTACCTGGAACATTTTTTTTAGACTAGTTTCGGGACTAGCCATAAACCCTATCTTCCACAGAGTGTAACTCCCAACATACAACGACCCACAAGCTAAAACTTGTATCACACTTTCTTGGATACGTTGTCTCAATAGCCTCCATATTTTGCTATCTAAATCATTATAGAAAATCATTTATTGCAAAAATGGTGATATGACCTATACATAACATTCCTTAGAAAGCATCATCAAAAGACTTTATCCTCCCTTGAATTTTGGCCTTATTTACTTCACCTTCCCTTCGAAATTTGCCTTAGATATCCTTTGGTTACCTCAATCACTTGTAGATATTCAATATTATGAATGGGTACTAATGTGACACCCTTGATGTATTGTTTATACTCTCAAAGTAGCTTCCTCTAGAAGTATCCACTTAACCACTTTGTCCACTTAACAACTTTGTCAGCTTTATTATTTAATTAATTTTTCCTTGCAACCACATTGACTAAGAATATTATTGAAGAATTTCTAGAATAATTGACTTCTTGTTGACTTCTAGGGGCTTCTAGATAACTCAAGAGAGTTCTCCAACTTCACATGGCCGTAACTCTCTAACCGTGTGGAGTTATGTCACGTTCCACATATCACTGGAAATTGCATGACATATACTATCCACTTGGAATATTNTTGCATGTTCATCCATTTGTGTGTCCATAGATATCCTTCAAGCTTGTAAGGATTATAGTGAAGGTCTACTTTGATCCCAATTGTTGGACACACCGACCACACTAAAAGGGGGGGGGTGAATTAGTTTGAGGCTCTTTTTACAACTTCTTACAAAACTTTAGTTAGCCAACACCATTCATAACATCATTACTCATTATTTATATTCACACTTAGTTGCTTGCATGTAAACATATCTCAATGGCATATATTAACAATAAATAACTATTCACCATCACAATAAAGAACACAATGAACACCAGATATATGTATAAGTTTATTTTGTATTGCGGACTACAATCCTTGGGGTTTATCAACACCCATTGAAATGAGTACCAACTCAAAGACACCATCATCTCTCAATACAAGACCCATCCTACATATCTCAACACCAAATAAGAAGAGTAATCCAACCTCAAGTACAATACCCAGCTTATAGACAGAAAGCAATCTGTCAAACTATACCAACAGTCTATATGAATACAAGTGCATCAACTATGCACAACACAACCTATCACAACAACATGTCACCTCAACCTGTCTCATCAATCTCATCATCCAAATATGATCTATAACTCTATGAAATACCTGGTGTATGTGATCACAGACATGGAGACCTTCCTTAAATTCAACAACAAGAGACTACCATTTTCATCAAACTTTACTCTAGTCTCACATGACTAATTTCGGATTAGTCAACAACCCTAACTTGCAACAGTCATAACTTTGTACCTGTAATGAATAAAGGTATGAAAATGGTACACAATTTTCTTCAGTGTCATATCTAGAATTCTTCCATTTTTCACTGCTTGGAACCTCCCATAAAAGGAGTTATAGAAAAAATGGAAGACGATGTTGAATTCTGGATTATTCTAGAAAGAGAACTTATAGAGAATGCCACAGGAGGAATATTTGATGTATGCATCCAAAAATGGTACAAAAAACATACTAACAACATTACTCTTACCAATTCATTTTGTCTCACTGAATTTGGATCTATTATGAAAAATTTATGATGTGTTTACCTGGAACATGTTTTTTAGACTAGTTTCGGGACTAGCCATAAACCCTATCTTCCACAGAGTGTAACTCCCAAAATACAACGACCCACAAGCTAAAACTTGTATCACAGTTTCTTGGATACGTTGTCTCAATAGCCTCCATATTTTTCTATCTAAATCATTATAGAAAATCATTTATTGCAAAAATGGTGATATGACCTATACATAACATACCTTAGAAAGCATCATCAAAAGACTTTATCCTCCCTTGAATTTTGGCCTTATTTACTTCACCTTCCCTCCGAAATTTGCCTTAGATATCCTTTGGTTACCTCAATCACTTGTAGATATTTAATATTCTGAATGGGTACTAATGTGAGACCCTTGATGTCTTGTTTATACTCTCAAAGTAGCTTCCTCTAGAAGTATCCACTTAACCACTTTGTCCACTTAACAACTTTGCCAGCTTTATTATTTAATTAATTTTTCCTTGCAACCACATTGACTAAGAATATTATTGAAGACTTTCTAGAATAATTGACTTCTTGTTGACTTCTAGGGGCTTCTATATAACTCAAGAGAGTTCTCCAACTTCACATGGTCGTAACTCTCTAACCGTGTGGAGTTATGTCACGTTCCACATATCACTGGAAATGGCATGACATATACTATCCACTTGGAATATTTTATCCTATAAATTCATTGATCTTCATTATTCCTCTATAAAACTTGGGTTTCCTAACCACACTATGGGGCTACTCAACCACCTAACCACTTGGAATTCACAAAGTGTCTTCCTGTGAGGTCTTTCACCATAAGGGGACCACTTTGAGAACTATATCCAAGAGCGTCTTCCCATGAGGGATTTCACCATAAGGGGACCAATTTGGAGTTTAAAGATTTGGTTATTCCTATCAACCATTTCATGACATCAAGGATACAACTCCATTTAATATCAACACATCATTATGACACCACTTGACATCAACCCTTTGACAACAATTACATCAATGACCATATAACCAATAATCAATATATCAATTATAGAAAAAAATCACTATGACACATCAGTGTWTCCATCAATGATATATCACTATTAAACTTGACATCAAMCCTTTGACATCAATGACAACATAGTACAAAAATATCCCCCTTTGGCATTGATGGCAACACCAACATTGATGTCAACACCAATCATTGATGGCAACACTTAGACATGGAAATGCCCATGCTCCCTTTATGATCATCGCTCCTCATCAATTCTCATATCGCCACATCAATGTGACTATCTCTCCACCTTTGACATAAATGAAAAAGGTTATTTCTCTCCTTGGGGCTGCTCCCTTTGCCTAAACTCTCCTTGGGGTTTCTCCCCTTTTCTGGATGCCTTTGAGCTTCCTCTGAATAATCTCCCCACCCCCACCCCCCTTTGGACAAG
Organism: Picea glauca; assembly: GCA_000966675.3. Lineage (NCBI taxonomy): Eukaryota > Viridiplantae > Streptophyta > Pinopsida > Pinales > Pinaceae > Picea > Picea glauca. Next base: position 31,567 of record JZKD02S2135012.1, read on the forward strand.
GGATATCACTATGATGCAATGTTGATGGCATGGTTGTCAGTCATCTCTCCTCTTGTAATCATGTTGTTGCAACCAATCATGGGAAGAAAAATAACTCCCCCTAGGGGTATGTATCCCCCTATATTCTCTACAAGATGAACAATATGCTACCACTGCAATTTGCTTCTGATGCAAATGTTACTTCTCAACTAGAACATAGATAAACTACTCAATAATGATCTACTCATCCTATGACGATTGATACAGGAGCATCTCCCACATCAAGCGAGTCAGTGCAGAAGACGATGGACAGCTGGAAAGCGCCAGCCCAAAAACATTTGAAATTCCCTTGGATGATGCGACATCTTAAATAAAGTCATTTAAGAAGAGACGCACGTGTTTAATGTAATCATACCTTGAGCAGCTCGATCTCATCCTTAGTAGGTAGGAGGAATTTAAAGTAGTTAATGCAGGTAGATAGAATTTAATTCTATATTAGACAATTTTAGAGCGCAAGAGGGAAACGGGATATAGACACCCTCATTATGTATTGTATCATTATCAAGGAGAAGGAAGAGAAAGAGCATGCAAAGAGCTATGTAAGAACACCCATGTACAGATATTTGGATTAATAAAAAGATTTGATTCAAATTCATGGTTTTGTGGTTGTTCTCTGTGTGTTGATGTTGAATGATATGCTCATGAATCTTTGCTTCCTGTTATACATATGCTTTGATATGCTGTGTATATAATTTCATGTTCTAAGTTGAAGTCTGAAAGGAAGAGGGAATGAGTTTCAATTGTTTCTCTATATGAGCAAGAATTCCTGCAAGGAGTGCAGTCGAAGTGTCTGCAAGGAGTGCGTTGATAGAGGGTTCAGATAGGTAGCATTTGTTCTCATTTCTGTAGAAGGGCAGTTGGGCACAGGAGCCGTGCAAGGAGTGTGCAGGAAAAGTAAAGTCTCAGGGTTGCAAACCTGAGTAAGGTGTGAGAGACTGCTACTGTAGGAGTGCACAGATTCGAAGGTATTCAGCACTTGGAAGTGTATAAGAGTTGCCACAAGGAGTGCGTGCGAGACTCTTCTCTAAGTTTTTGAGTTGGGAGAAAGCTCAGGAGGGATAAGGCCTTCTAATCCATTTAAGGATAGTGCAGAGAAGTTGCAACTCGAAGTGTTAAGAAAGGCGACGTAAGTTTGTGCGTGGCAGATAATTTGGGGAAGAACACTCAGATCATTCGAAGAAATTATCAAAGGGAAGAGATCAACGGTCAAGAATCTGTGGGAAGGATTAGCGAAATCCCGCCAGCCGTCATATCTGCCAGAGAAGCGAGGAGGTTACGGCTGCATCCGGAGTTCAATATCAGGAGATTTTGGACCATAGGATCTTCGCATAGATGCCCATCATCTGTTGGATTGACCAGGAGTTGCACGGAGTTTAAGCTTCATTAACGGAAGGAGGAAAGTTCCGACCCGAGGTGTGGCCATCAGGATTTCAGCATTCTCAAAATCGAAAGTTCTGCGAGAAAGAGATCGGGAAAATCCATGTTGGAAACCCCGTAAGCGATCGGAGCCGTCCATCCACTTAGGACACGTGTCAAAGATTCAAAGAAAGTCGGGGATCGGCATTTTGTGAGTCCTGGAGACAAGGAGGACTTGCATTTCGGAATCGCGAAGTCTGATTTTCCGAAAGGAAAGAGAGTTCTGTGTGGGACCCAGTTGACGTCATCTCATCATAACGAGGCATTGGGAATTTTCACAGTGAAAACCCTGAAGTGGCGAGGACCATCCATTCTTAAGGACGCGTGGCCAATATCGAAGCTCTCAGGAAATTTCCCGAAAGAAATAGTACTTAATCGGGAAACCGAGAATCGAGAAATTGGGGATCCCGTGGACAAGAGGTTTAATACATTTCGACTTTCGAAACCCTGAATCCTGATAAGAGGCGAGATTGCAGTCATATAAGAGAAGGTCACATGGATTAGGGGCATAGCCAGAAGGTCTAGAAGCACAAAGGGAGCGCATCGGGATATCGGAGATCGGGAATTCGAGGAAGAAAGTGTTTGTGACATCGAGGATTGCGAAACCCGATTGTGACTTTCTATTGTGAACGAAGAAGGGATTGGGCCTAAAGGCTGAGAGGAGCCGAAAAGACCTGTGGGTCAATTTCAAAGGAGATTCCAGTGGAGAATCGCAGGAGCCACTCCGGCTCGAGGGTAAAATTAGAACGATCCTTAAGATCGGGAGGTCAACGCAGGGGCCTTTGCTGAGGCAGAGGGTGCGGTCTGCATCAACGATCCTTGGACCTATCCATGCATTAAAATTCTATCATACCATACATCATGAAGAAAAATATATGTCCACAATGAATAGAGAATCATGATAAAAGCATCAACCATGTACAACATGTGCCATATTGTATGCCAACCATGTATAAAACCCATGTACATCAATACCATATAATATACCATAAGATATCATCAATGGAGTGTATCAACCATATGCAAAGAACATGTGCCAATTTTTTACCAACCATATGCCTCTACCAACATGCCAATCATGTGCCTCAAACAAGTGTCATATCACTCATGATATGCCTCTACCATGAACCAAGTGCCACAACCATGTATATCAACCATCAATATATCAACCAAGCATCTCAACTATATCATCCCATACATCATGTACCAAAGAAAGTATATAATCATGAAAACCTGCAACAAACCATGTCAAACCCTGCAAAATAGAGTTATACCATCAAACCATGTTGCAACTCATCTATACACTCCTCTTCTTGAGGATTTTTCCATAGGTACACGAAATGTTCCACGGATAGCTCATGTATGTACGCAACCTTTCTATAGTTCACCTCGTGTATGTACATGACTTATCCCACAGGAACCCATGTATGCTTCAAAAAAAGTGAAGCTTTCTTGATTCTTTATTCCTTCATTCATGTCTGATTTTTCAGTCTTCTTCATCCACTTCTAAGAGTCTCATGATTTCTCTGTACTTGTACTTTGAGCTTCCATCCTTTTTGTTGAGGAAAAGGTATGAAGAACCTTACTCAATCATTTTCATATATCGTTGGGCTAAGGAAAGATAGTTGGGAATGTTACCTGGGGTTTATAGCCTTAAAATAAAAGAAACAATCACTTAATACACAGGTATTACATACAAGGGACAAGGGCTAGTTTTTTATCTATTATATGTAACTGTGAAAAGAAATAAACTGAGAAGAAATTACGTGAGTATGTACATGGAGATAAAAGAAAAATATGAACCAAATCATCAAAATACATATGTGAGACTAAAATCAGAAGTCTTATTTTTGTATTGATTTCATTCTCAGATAAAAATTTGAATTATCTTTACAAACCCCTATGAGGGTAGGGACCAAAGTCNGCCTTTGAGCTTCCTCTGAATAATCTCCCCACCCCCACCCCCCTTTGGACAAGGGATATCACTATGATGCAATGTTGATGGCATGGTTGTCAGTCATCTCTCCTCTTGTAATCATGTTGTTGCAACCAATCATGGGAAGAAAAATAACTCCCCCTAGGGGTATGTATCCCCCTATATTCTCTACAAGATGAACAATATGCTACCACTGCAATTTGCTTCTGATGCAAATGTTACTTCTCAACTAGAACATAGATAAACTACTCAATAATGATCTACTCATCCTATGACGATTGATACAGGAGCATCTCCCACATCAAGCGAGTCAGTGCAGAAGACGATGGACAGCTGGAAAGCGCCAGCCCAAAAACATTTGAAATTCCCTTGGATGATGCGACATCTTAAATAAAGTCATTTAAGAAGAGACGCACGTGTTTAATGTAATCATACCTTGAGCAGCTCGATCTCATCCTTAGTAGGTAGGAGGAATTTAAAGTAGTTAATGCAGGTAGATAGAATTTAATTCTATATTAGACAATTTTAGAGCGCAAGAGGGAAACGGGATATAGACACCCTCATTATGTATTGTATCATTATCAAGGAGAAGGAAGAGAAAGAGCATGCAAAGAGCTATGTAAGAACACCCATGTACAGATATTTGGATTAATAGAAAGCTTTGATTCAAATTCATGGTTTTGTGGTTGTTCTCTGTGTATTGATGTTGAATGATATGCTCATGAATCTTTGCTTCATGTTATACATATGCTTTGATATGCTGTGTATATGATTTCATGTTCTAAGTTGAAGTCTGAAAGGAAGAGGGAATGAGTTTCAATTGTTTCTCTATATGAGCAAGAATTCCTGCAAGGAGTGCAGTCGAAGTGTCCGCAAGGAGTGCGTTGACAGAGGGTTCAGATAGGTAGCATTTGTTCTCATTTCCGTAGAAGGGCAGTTGGGCACAGGAGCCGTGCAAGGAGTGTGCAGGAAAAGTAAAGTCTCAGGGTTGTGAACCTAAGTAAGGTGTGAGAGACTGCTGCTGCAGGAGTGCACAGAGTCGAAGGTATTCAGCACTTGGAAGTGTCTGAGAGTTGCCACAAGGAGTGCGCACGAGACTCTTCTCTAAGTTTTTGAGTTGGGAGAAAGCTCAGGAGGGATAAGGCCTTCTAATCCATTTAAGGATAGTGCAGAGAAGTTGCAACTCGAAGTGTTAATAAAGGCGACGTAAGTTTGTGCGTGGCAGATAATTTGGGGAAGAACACTCAAATAATTCGAAGAAATTATCAAAGGGAAGAGATCAACGGTCAAGAATCTGTGGGAAGGATTAGCAAAATCCCGCCAGCCGTCATATCTACCATAGAAGTGAGGAGGTTACGGCTGCATCCGGATTTCAATATCAAGGGATTTTGGACCATAGGATCTTCGCATAGATGCCCATCATCTGTTGGATTGACCAGGAGTTGCACGGATTTTAAGCTTCATGAACGGAAGGAGGAAAGTTCTGACCCGAGGTGTGCCCATCAGGATTTCAGCATTCACAAAATTGAAAGTTCTGCGAGAAATAGATCAGGAAAATCCATGTTGGAAACCCCGTAAGCGATCGGAGCCGTCCATCCACTTGGGACACGTGTCAAAGATTCAAAGAAAGTCAGGGATCGGCATTTCGTGAGTCCTGGAGACAAGGAGGACTTGCATTTCGGAATCGCAAAGTCTGGTTTTCCGAAAGGAAAGAGAGTTATGTATGGGACCCAGTTGACGTCATCTCATCATAATGAGGCATTGGGAATTTTCACAGTGAAAACCCTGAAGTGGCGAGGACCATCCATCCTTAAGGACGCATGGCCAAGATCGAAGCTCTCGGGAAATTTCCCGAAAGAAATAGTCCTTAATCGGGAAACCGAGAATCGAGAAATCGAGGATCCTGTGGACAAGAGGTTTAATACATTTCGACTTTCGAAACCCTGAATCTCGATAAGAGGAGAGACTGCAGTCATATAAGAGAAGGTCACATGGATTAGGGGCATAGCCAGAAGGGCTAGAATCACAAAGGGAGCGCATCGGGATATCGGAGATCGGGAATTCGAGGAAGCAAGTGTTTGCGACATCGAGGATTGCGAAACCCGATTGTGACTTTCTATTGTGAACGAAGAAGGGATTGGGCCTAAAGGCTGAGAGGAGCTGAAAAGACCTGTGGGTCAATTTCAAAGGAGATTCCAGTGGAGAATCGCAGGAGCCACTCCAGCTCGAGGGTAAAATTAGAACGATCCTTAAGATCGGGAGGTCAGCGCAGGGGCCTTTGCTGAGGCAGAGGGTGCGGTCTGCATCAACGATCCTTGGACCTATCCATGCATTAAAATTCTATCATACCATACATCATGAAGAAAAATATATGTCCACAATGAATAGAGAATCATGATAAAAGCATCAACCATGTACAACATGTGCCATATTGTATGCCAACCATGTATAAAACCCATGTACATCAATACCATATAATATACCATAAGATATCATCAATGGAGTGTATCAACCATATGCAAAGAACATGTGCCAATTTTTTACCAACCATATGCCTCTACCAACATGCCAATCATGTGCCTCAAACAAGTGTCATATCACTCATGATATGCCTCTACCATGAACCAAGTGCCACAACCATGTATATCAACCATCAATATATCAACCAAGCATCTCAACTATATCATCCCATACATCATGTACCAAAGAAAGTATATAATCATGAAAACCTGCAACAAACCATGTCAAACCCTGCAAAATAGAGTTATACCATCAAACCATGTTGCAACTCATCTATACACTCCTCTTCTTGAGGATTTTTCCATAGGTACACGAAATGTTCCACGGATAGCTCATGTATGTACGCAACCTTTCTATAGTTCACCTCGTGTATGTACATGACTTATCCCACAGGAACCCATGTATGCTTCAAAAAAAGTGAAGCTTTCTTGATTCTTTATTCCTTCATTCATGTCTGATTTTTCAGTCTTCTTCATCCACTTCTAAGAGTCTCATGATTTCTCTGTACTTGTACTTTGAGCTTCCATCCTTTTTGTTGAGGAAAAGGTATGAAGAACCTTACTCAATCATTTTCATATATCGTTGGGCTAAGGAAAGATAGTTGGGAATGTTACCTGGGGTTTATAGCCTTAAAATAAAAGAAACAATCACTTAATACACAGGTATTACATACAAGGGACAAGGGCTAGTTTTTTATCTATTATATGTAACTGTGAAAAGAAATAAACTGAGAAGAAATTACGTGAGTATGTACATGGAGATAAAAGAAAAATATGAACCAAATCATCAAAATACATATGTGAGACTAAAATCAGAAGTCTTATTTTTGTATTGATTTCATTCTCAGATAAAAATTTGAATTATCTTTACAAACCCCTATGAGGGTAGGGACCAAAGTCNTTAATAATTCAAATCCATGACACAAAAGTTTTTTTAGTACCCAATATAAAACCCCAGGAAAGTTTTGGGACTGTCCATATTTACAACTTCAATTTCCCCTTCCTTTTCTTTTATTAGCAAAGATTTTACAAGGGAGTGTTAACAGAGTCATTTAAAACAATTAAAACCAAACTACATCAAGCATGTATGGGAGATTGAGAACACAACATAAACCCGTCGACCTTTCACTATACAGCGCTTGTATCACAATCTTCAATACTTGTTGCGTAAACAAACTGGGTTCGAAACCTCACAAGAAACTGGTGCTCAGTGTTTTAACATCATATAACTTCAAAATCAACCAAACCCCCATGGATAAATAACAAACAAGCCAATACTTCACGCATATAACCCATCTTTCCCACTACCGGGTTAATCACTATAACAGACATCAGGATCGGAGTTTGAATATACAAATTTCCATACACCAGATAAAAGAACTGAGGCATGGGCATGAAAAAGGAGAAACATTCATAAGGGATTTGCAAAAACACCATGTAACCATTTATTTCCACAACAAAGTTTCCACAAACCTCATATGGTGGCCACAAAGAAAATACGCCTATCTATTCATAAACAGTTGAAAGATAATTTGAAGGAGTTGCAAGTCTTCAAATGAGTGGGTAAAGGGTATGTCGTTATGCAAGAAAAAGCTAAACTTTTCTTTTGTTTGTCAGAAAAAACCCTTGAACTTTAATCACCAGAGATGAGTGAAACCAAACAATACTTGCCATAATTATTTTCCAAAAGTCATAGAAATTGAAGAAACGTTCATTATGGGTGCAACGCAATCACATAATCCAAACAGAAAGGAATTTTGAACACTACTCTCAGCTTGAAGCATTTAAATGCCAACAAGGAGGAAACTCCATACAAATGCAATTTGCACAGCCGTGATAACCATATACATCCATTATAAACTTTGGAAATAAAATAGATTCTATAAGAAAATCTAAGAGCCAACATCATCATTTTATTCGGAGTGGAGCTACAGTTCATGAATGGAGAGGTAAGAGCCACATACATGTATGGAGAATGCCAAAAAACCAACAAGCACCATTATTCTTTCCAAGGCCGAGCAAAACGGAGGTAGTACCAGCCAAAGAAACTAACACAAACGTGAACCAAGTCAGGGTGGCGACCTCGACATAGGGTTAGAGCGATGTGCAATAATTGCACATCATTTCTCACATTAATTTCCATCAACTAGATCCAAGTACGAGCACACCCAACACTTCCAACACATAGTCCACTATGTTTTCCACATAAAACTTCAAATCAAAAAATCCAATTTCCCTCCATACATTAAGCTCATAAGTTTCATATATATACTCGACACTTAGCACCAAAACATGTCATCTCCAACTGTCTTTGCTAGTGAAGGATTTCCACCCTATAAAACTTATCAATTTTCCATGATAATAACAAGTATACCATAAGTGCACTATTCCATAGCTTAATGTGGCTCATGCTTCAAGTTTGAATCAACAAGTCAAAATATATGTGTAGCAATAATAAACCAAGATGCTTATTAAAACAAACATTTTTCACCTTTCCTTTTTAAATTAAATTGCCAATACACTTTGTTATAGCAAGATTTGCTTCACCCCATGCAATCTTGCACATAAGGCCTTTTTCCATTTCCCCATGCATAATTTTAATCCCTTTTTGCAAATACCAGAGCTAAAAATACATTTTTTCCACATATACGCACCTTGCCTACTATACAGCATGTGTATACACAGGTTGCACCACTGCAACCCGCATACATCGGGAAATGTACCCAAAAATGAAAAATGGTGTTGGATTTCCATATCACAATAGGAGATCAATGATCCTTGGCCTTCCATATAATGGAAATGTTCTGAATCATCGCTTCAGTTCCACTTGAAGGCTATAAATGGGCCAATTCCGAGCTATGGAAAAGAGGAGAAAGAATTCAACTTTGAGAGCAAAGTTAGTCTGGAGTAATTATTCACTTCACATTAAGTCTGCATCCCTTTATTCTTTAAGTCTGAACACAGTGTTCAGCCCCCAAGCTCTTCCCTTATTGAGTGAGAAATACATTGTCTCTTTTACATGAGCTTTCCTTTGGTGGAGGATTGAAGTGGTGGAGGCCCAACTGGAAGAAACTTAGTTTATCGGTTCTGAACCATGCCGAAACGGAAGTATGTAACTTATTCACTTTTGTTGATCATATCTTAATAGAAATATTATTTTCTTGTCCAATTGATATCTTGAAAATATTTGAATTATTATTCCATGGGTGTATTTGTTATGAATGTTAATGGATTATGCTATTGAATGTGCTAACATCATATATTATCACCATATTCTTGCTTTGCTTGGTTGTTGAGGACTATTTGCAGGTATATTGCTTTAGGTCAAGTGCTCAACAATGGACTTCATCGAACGTTTAGATGAGGTAGGCCTTTTATCTTGTCTTGCTAGCATATTTGTTTATATAGCATACTTGATAATAGAGTTCATTCCTGCAATCATTTTCGTCTGTTGTGGTTTGCCCCTAGCCATAGAGATATTTTCCTCGTAATAGAATTGGCGACCATATTGGGGATATAATCTTCTTTTTTCGGGGTTCAGAGTGTTTTTCTCCTTAGATTTCTCCCATTCATATTGATTTTCTTGTCACTTGATTGCTTGAAAGCCTTTGTTCACTCTGGGTCTGAGTCGTTCAACCTTCTCCTTAGCCTAGTTGTGTTTTTGACACATATACGCAGGTTTTTGCTTGACAGACACATATATACATGTGTTGTCCTTCTATAAGTTGTGTACATACACTCTTTTCCCTTGAACAGTCGCGTACATCAACCTCTTTTGCTTGTTTGATAGGTTTGGTGGTTGTTGGGTAGGTTTTGATGATTGTTGAGTCTTCTTGGGTCTCTGTAGTGATTATTAAGTGTTTGTGGGATGACAGGAAACCTGTCTTTGGTTGAATTTTTGGGCGGTGCCTTTCTCATCATCTTTTCATTTTGATTGTCCTTGTACATTGGGTTGGGTTTTTTTCTCCTTGGTATCCTACTTGAGTTGTCTCTTTCTATACACAGTAGAGTCTTTATATATCAATTTTTTGTTCAGTCCATGCATTTTCATTTTTCTTATATTGAAAATACAAAAATATTAGGCATTTTTCATTGATTGGCATTTTGATCTTTTGAGTCTTCGTCATTTATCTTAGTGCATGTAAAGAAATATTGAATTTTTAGTTAGAATTGCATAATTGAATTGAAAATTGCATTTTTAGAAAGCATTCATTGGAAATTGAAGTTAGGACTTTGCATTGTATTCATATTTACTTTACTTGTTGAGTCATAACATCACTAGTTTCACGACCACACCTTTTGAGTAAGCACAGCCATTAAAATTAAAGCTATAATTTAAAATTGATTAGTAACGATTTTATTTTTTAGGGTGCACAAACTAGCTTAGGATTTAGTGCCTTGGAATAGGATTTTGTGAGTAAACTTCACCGAGGCTATTAAATCAACATATGTGTCTGACTAAGGGAGTGGAGAAATCCATTGTATAATCAGTAAGATAAGGAGGCTCCACTCACACCGGAGTTAATCACAAGGTCGTGCGAGTTTGGTTGAAGGGATATCCCCCCGATACCTTCTTAGCATCAGAGATATTTCTGGGGATCTTCCTAGTGCCCTTACCTTTGTGAGAGGTGGTGCTTTCAAGGTTTCAAGCTTTGCTACCATTCCAATATGGTGGACCTGAATTACGAATGCTTTCATGTGCATCGGTTATACAGTGGTTTCTTAGTTGCTTGACTTAGGTTCCACATAGGTTACTTGTAGGCGTTATTCTTCAGGTGCCCTGGGTCAGATAAGGGTCGGACAACACACAACCTTTATGGAGGATTACCACTCTAAGGGGATCTGACCGACTAGTTGTTAAGCCCACAAGGGCCCTTATAACTGATTATGTTACCTCTAATATTTAGCAGGGAGTCTCAGGCCCCTCTTGGGTGAGGCATACCTACTTTAGGGAGGGAGGCCCCTTTCAACCACTTTATCATGTTTGTGTGCATATTGGTCATTTGAATATTTTTGGTGTGCTCTTTGATTACTAGTTGGCCTTAGTATTTTATACTGAGTTTTCATTATCATGAATAGTGGAGTTCCTATCACTCCCTCCTTTACCGCTACCTCCCCCGTGATGTTCACTCATTTCATGGGGACGAATTTGTCCATTGTTCATAATGGTATGAAAAATTATAACACTCAGTCCATGCCTTGGGTCTCTAATCATTTTCCTGTTGATATGTCGAATGAACCCTCACCCTTTCCATCCTCTCTCTGTCCCACTTATATGAATCCTAGTATTGGATCCAGGGGCACCATGGCCCCATCGTCTACATATTCATTTGATATGAGTCATCTCCCTCAACTAACTCTCACTGTGGGAAGTTGGAACCTCCCCTCTTACGGATCCATTCCTAGCTATGTTTTTTTCAGGAGCCGGTACTCAAATGGGTGGTTATTCTACTTATTACACCCCATCTGTGTATTCTTCGATCGCAATGCTAGTTCCTACGAACACTTTTCCCATGGCAGGTCCCCATATATCCCCATGTCTTTCATACGGGGAGAATCATTTTTATGGTTCAGGATACCCTCTTCATGAAACCCCCTCACATGGGGGAAACATATATCCTCACTTTAAAAATTCTTATCATACTTTTGTCTCTTCGTAGACATCTGCTTTAGTGATGATTCCCATACAAACCTTTATGGATCATTTGGGCAGAGGATACTACATTTCTAGACATGGACAAGGTGTAAATCAGGACCCTTCCTATCCTGCAATGTTTCAAAACCAATCTTTCCCTGGACCTTGGTATCAAATGCCACAACCCACCACCATGAGTCCAGTCACTGCCATTCATACTAGATCCCCATCACCAACCTCTACCAGTCATGTTGGAGATTGGTTGACGGCCTCTCCAAGTCACTTTGAAGACCCGCAACCACCCACTACTAGTCATGTCGGGGGCATCACTTTAGTCACCACAAGTCATATCAATGACACATCTCCAACCTCTGTACATCATGTGGGATATGGATCTCTCACCTCTTCCAAGCACGTTGAGAGCATGTCACCAGCCATTGTGAAGGACGTTGGGGGCATTAATACAATCGAGAAGCCTAGGTGTCTCAGGAGTAGGCCTAAATTCCTTTGCAGGACTTGTGAAGGAAATCACCTTACTCATTTGTGTCCCGTTACTACTAGGATACCAGAAGCATGGGCTCACCTAAGGGCCCTTCGTGTTCTGAGGCATCTCTAGTTTCCCCACATCCTATTTCTCCATTGATTGACACAGCAGTAATTCCACTACAATATTCTCCTGACCACACCCCCATTTTCGAGGGTGATGTATCTCCTACACATGTTATCATGCATCCTATTCAACCTGGAGTTGAAGAAGTGGTTGTACCAGTACAATATTTGTTCAATCCAACTCTCCTTTTGGAGGGTGATGCATCCTTCAACCATGTCATTAGCATTTATGATACTGCACCTTCTCAACAAGAGAGAGTTTTAGTCTCCCCGAGTACTCTCCCTTCAAGTACTGGAGAAGATCCCTTTGATTGGGATGGTCTTGTAGGGTATCCAATGCCTCCACCTATGTCCTTTCAAGTAAGAGACATTATTTGATATATCACGGAGATGATAACCTCCTCTCCCACTTTATCCTCCATGACTTGGAGAGTTTGGGTTTTCCCAAGCTTGTGTCAGCTATTCGTAAAATACTGACATTTCATAGAATTCCAGCATGGGAGCCTTGGCCTCCCCCATGACTTTCCACCTAGAAACTCCCAAGGGAGTATGATTTAATCTCTTTTCTGACTCGTCTAAAAAATGAAAAGATTGTCAAGTGAATTTTTTCCTTTCACACTCGTTAAATTGGACTTGAAAGGTTGTGAGTCTTAGTTAATCTCTTTTACGACTCATTTTCAAAAAGTGAAAAGATTTTCGAGTGAACTTGTCTCTTTCACACTTGTAAATTGGATTTAAAAGGATGTCTATTTGGTACACTTTTATCCCTTTTTCAAACCAAGTAGACTGAGATTATGAAAAAGGACATTTTTTGGCGTTAAGTTATGATTTCATCTCATAACCTTGCTTGCAGTATTGAGCCTATATCCAATTCTCTCTTTGCATTATAAATTGTTTTCCTTAGTAGTTTTGCATCCTCAACCAAGCGGAGCCTCATTTATATCCTTCACAATTTGACACCCTATACCCAGGAGGGAACATCCGCCCAAGTGTCCATCTCCTGCATGCACCTCCTTGCATTGAGCATAGGTATGTTCCACTGCTGGAACTAGTTTTTCTTACTTGTGACACTCGTTTCCTCCTTTGTATCATAGCATTCATTTGACTATGAAAAAACAAAAAAAGACAGGTGGGAAGGAAGTATTATCTTATATTGGCAGCAGTTGTATCGCCTTTGAACAGAGCACAAAGTTATTGATTCCACTTGTCATCATAATTTTGGGTTTAGCATGGCCTTAGGAAGTTTATCTCGTTACAAAGAGTCTTCTCCACCGACTGGTTACTCTTCCAGTCCCTATGGAGATTTTTATTGATGTGTCCTGCATCTCATGGTTTCATCATTGATTCTATGATGTCAGAGTCTTCCATATATCTCATGCTCTTGTTCAAAGGATGTCTATAAACCTATGTCGGCCATTCCTCGTAACTCTTGACTTTGCATGCCGGCCATACCCTCAATTTATCTCAGAATCACATGATGTTGTAGTCCTATTACGCACCCTGGTCATACTTTCCTCATTGGTAGGTAACCTTGAACCCAATAGTCAACATTTCATCATTGGTTGTTGACTGGGTGGTTTCCT
>JZKD02S2135023.1:0-34038 GCA_000966675.3 Picea glauca
CCAAAACCCTAACCCAATGACCTGGATTAGTCCAAAACCCTAATTCCTTAACCGAAAATAGAAAACCATCAGCAAAAAACCATGTGCCAAAAAACCACCTAAATATCATGTGGTCCCGGAAATATGTCATCTCGGGTATATGTCGTCCCAGAAATATGTCGTCCCGGTAATATGTCGTCCCGGAAATATGTCGTCCCGGTGCGGAAAAAAATTTCGGGGGCGCTGCCCCCGAACCCCTGCGCGCCCCACGCAGACGCTCAAACACTACTACTCGTGCAAAGAATATAACACATACCCAACAGAGATCTCTTTTGGATCAAGGGTCAAAATCATTTATGTTAAGAGTCCAAGAATGCAAAGGTCATCGAAACTCAGGGTCGATAGTTCAAAACCTTCGTCGGTTATATAACGAAAAATAGTCTTTTGGAATTGTAGGGGAATGAGTAGCAAATACAATATAGAAGATTTGATAGACCCTATCAAATCTGAAAAACCCATTGTTATCCCTTACCATAATATAAAGGTAAAAGAAAAGGAGATCCAAGAAATAGGAAATAAGCAGTGGAAGGCAAATCAAGGGATAGTGGTAAGTGAAAAAGGGGTATCATAGGGAATTATAACTTTATGGGATAAGACAATATTTGAGGCATATTTCTCTCAAACAACTTAGCGATGTATCTTATTCAACTTGGTCCACGGGGACTCTAGAAAGTAGGTTCAAATTTTCAACATTTATGCTCAATCCAACATGATGTAAAAATATATTTTGGCAGTCTTTATGTGAAATGTGGAGTACATGTTATGAGAAAAATAGCATAGTAGTGGGGAATTTCAATATGGTTATCTTCAATGAGGACAAAAGGGGAGAAACCATAGTGTGGGATTAGTTCAAAGAGAGAATGGAGGATATCAGTTACACTAGGACTTAGTGGACATTATCCCAAAGAAGGGAAGCAATGAAGCTCCACTATATTTCCAAATATCTACAAGTCAGTGATATTCTAACCTAGCCCTTAGAAAAATGGAAGTTTGAAGCATTCTAAATCAGACTTGGATTGGTTTGGAATTCCTTCCTTTCTAAGAGGGAGTGTTAAGAAATGTAACTCTAGCATGAAATTCTTACACAGGTTCAGTGTGAATGTGCAAATTGAGTAGTTCGAGACATTTCAAAGGGGCTCAAGACATTTCATTATTGACCACCTTAGATAGGTAGTCACTAATTCCATCTTGTAATTACACTTGAAAAAATAAAAACAAAAGTGAAAATCCTACGTTTTGAAGTTAACTTAGTGTTAGGAATATAAATGAAATGGTCTAGAAGTTCTAGAACATCAGTGACTTAGATTATGATTTAATCTTTCTCCTACATCTCAAGATTGATATAGGTGGCAGCTAAGATTGAGGATATTAGTTATTCTCTCAAAGCATAAAGAAGATGGGATAGGAGAGGTCGACCTCATAAGAAAAGAGAGAAAGAGAGCTAGAAGAAGAAAGAGTGCATTCAAAGAGAAGAAGGGAAAATTGATAAAGAGATCGGCAAGATACTTGCTAGTCCTACCACTGTTGTAGTTGTTTTTTTTCTTATGCACAGGGTGTACACCTTTAGAATAGGCCATAAACCTTGAGATGTATCCATACATTGTATTTCTAGAGTGTGATTTGGTGTTGAGAGGAGAGAAAGAGTAATTTGTTGTCCAAGAAATCCAAAAACAAAGCACACCATCTTGTTGTAGCTATACCATCTTTTACACAAGTCATACATTGTTGTTTGAGGCAATTTTATTGACCACACAGTTGCTAATTCAATTAGATTGCAGAGATCACCTTTTAAGCTTTGATCAAAGGAATGAAAATTTGCTTACAAGGAGATATCCCTATGTATGTGTTTTATTTCTTCATTGTTCACTTTTCACCACTGTGTGATTAACGCAATGTTTAGAAATTCAATTTTTTGTTGTTAAATAAATTATGTTTTGAGTTATTTAATGAGAAAACATTAAGACAAAAATCACCTAGGCTTGAAAAATTTACATGGTATCTGAGTTATTTCTCTTATTGAGATCCTCAATGGATTGTAGCAGTAAATCAACTATCGGAAAGGAGGACTAACGGCTAAAGGATTTCAATACTCCTTTTTAAGGACTAATTTTTGAATAGGGAGTTTGTGCATTAGATCTCAGAGATGGCTTCAGCTAGCATCATATCCGCAGACAAATTAGATGGCACCTCAAATTTATTTTCATGGAACGTGAGGGTTACACCTTATTAGAAGATAATGATATTTGGAATATTGTCAAGGATTTTGTGCCTTCACTTACAGATCCGCTACAATTGGCATCTCACAAGAAGAATGAAGTGAAGGCCTCGTAGATGATCATGGACACCATAAAGGATCATTTGATCCCTCTTATATCTTAGAAGAAAATGGAAAAGGAGATGTTGGATGCTTTGATTAACCTCTACTAAAGTGAGAACATCAACAAAAAGATGATATTTCAAAATAAACTCATATCCATAGATATGACCATATCAGATTCAGTTAACAATTACCTTATGAAGGTCGCACAGATTCATGATCAACTTGTAATGGTCGGGGAGAAGGTTTTAGATGCAGAGTTGGTGAACATGGAATTGAATGGGTTCTTATCTTCATGGAAAACATTTGTCAAATGTATATATGCTCGTGAGAAACTTACTAACTTGAAAGGTTGTCGGATGAATGCATCCAAGAGGATACTCAAATGGAATCAAAGGCCAGCAAGAAGGGTGGTGACGAGAACCTAGCATTATTTGGTCAAACAAATAAGGGCATAGGTAAAGGACCTAGCAAGGGTAAGGGAAAGAGTGAGGATTCAGTGTCATAGCGAGGAAAGAAACACTTGAGTAAAATCAAGTGCTTCATTCGTCATAAGCATGGTCATTATGCATCATAGTGTCCATATAAGAAGAAGGGTAAAGGGAAGCAGCAACAGAAGTAGGTAGTATCCTCTATAGAAAATCATATGAATGAGTTTGTTTCCAAGTTTGAGAAGGATTTCTCATTCGTATCTTTCATTTATACCAACATAGTTCCTAGGAATGTGTGGTGTAACATCCCCACTATAATCCCCAGTTTAATTAATGTATAATGTAGATATGAATGTGGTTACATCCAAGCGATGTAATATGCGAAATGTATTTTTTTTATTTTAATAAAAGTAATGTGATTCCAGCTGTTGGGATTATGGAAAAAGATGGGAGATGATTAATCCACAAGAAAGAGGGGAATGCCTAGGAAGTGTCTAAGAGGGGTGCAAGGGGGGAATGGTTTATGGGTATTAATTCAAACCCATATTTCTGAATTTTATTATCATTTGGAGAAACCTTCTATTTATGTTTGAGTGTATGAGATCCCAATCATTAAACTCATGTAAGAGGGTGGGTATGAGTGTCACATACCATAGTTATTAGAATGTGTGGGGATAAAGTAAATCAACATTGGGCTGAGTGAGTAGTTAGTTGTCTTGGGAAAATAGAGGAAATTTGTATGGGAAGAATAGGCAGTTTTTCACATTTAGTTTTTGGGCATGAACAGAAAGTAGAGAGAAAAAAAGAGAGAACCAAAGCTAGAGAAAGAAGGTTGGACAAATTTTGAAGCATGTTGGAGCACTTTGGAGTGTTTTGGAGCTGGAAATTGAAGAGCCGGGTTTTCAGACCTAAGGAGTGAACTCCTGGGAGAGTTGCACTGTAGCAGCAAGTGATTGCTACTGTTTTTGTTGGTGGTTTTCCTAGCAGTGAGTTCCCTTGAGTTCCCAGTAGAGAGATTCCTAGTTACATGTGCCAGAGAGACCCTGATAAAATAATGGAATGAGAGCAGTGAAGGGGTGCATTCCTTGGGGTGGACAGGTCAAGAGAAAGAGAGATGGAACAAATTTAGGATAGATATAGGAGAACACTAGTGGGTTGTGTGATATTGAGCTATGAGTGGATTGTAAGAGACACCATCATTTTGTGGATTCCTAGCCCCATATCAAAGGTGACTTGTTTTTGAGATTTAGAACAGCAAGTCTATGGTTGGGTGGAACATCCTTCCCAAACAGTTGGTTGCACGAGTATTTTAAAAGATAAGTGTTTATCTATTTTCTAAGTTACTTCATGAGTTTAATTGTTGTGTTTAACTCTTTGTATGTGACTGGTTTATTAGTTGTTGTGAACGAATTTATTAATTGTATTCATGTTCATCTAGAATGTTGTAGATGTAATTCTTAATGGGTATTAGAATTTGGTTAAAAATGTGTATAAATCATAGTTGGTAAGCTACAAAAAATGAGTTAGCAGAAAATTTATGATTTCATGTGTATTCTACACAGTAATGTTCCTCGGTTAAGTTGGGGAACGTTACATTATGGTATCATAGCATAAGGTTGCAACATTGAGCCTACAAGAGCCTGTTGTTTAGATTATTTATATGATTTTCCCTTTGGGGTGAAAATTTATTTGTAATGGACATCAATGAGGTCGAACTAGTACACTTTTGTTGTCGTCCTCTGAGCATGTAGTAGTTTAATGGCTCTTGGAATGGGTAAGTTGGTTCATGCTTTAGCTGAGAAAACTAGGATCAAATTGATGTTGATATGTGAAACAGTTTTATTGCTATATGTTAAAGGTTGATAATAGAGGAAGAGTGTGATGCATTTAATCATATGACGGATCGAGATTCAATTGCATGGACTAGAATGATAGCAAGAAGTTATTGAGTGAAATTAAACAATTTTCATGGAAACCATGTCCAAGTTAACCTCCATGTCCCTAGAATTCCAAATAGCTCTCTCTTTCGCGATTTGGGCATCATAATTGGAAGTTATTACTCTCGGAAAACCTACGCTCAGTAACTGTAGATCGAACCTTCATGTGGATTCTTTGTCATTGATCTGTGACCTATATTGTTATTATCCCACATGCATGGGAAATGGATTCATGTTACCTATTTATAATTAACACTAAAACCTTTGTTACTTGTGTGTGGAGTATGGAGAGTCACGGAACCCTGTGGAGATTGTGCATAGAGTAATTTTTGGTTTCCACCTTAGCACCCAACCCTTATGCCCAGTCAGAGCCTGGTAATAAACCATACCTTCCAACTGTCAACATGTGAAATTTATGTTATGTTTCCATGTGTTGTTGGAAGAGTGGTGTGGGGGTGAAGCCCCCACGTGAAGAGTTATTCACGGGACTGGAAGTCATCTGGGAGCGAAGGGAGTAGAAAGGTGATCTGAACTGGTGCCCAGTGGATCGATGGCTTGGTGCCTTGTGGACCGGACCGGAGTCAATTGGAGGAGCTAGATGGAAGGCTTGAGTGTGTTGGCCAATGACTTTGTGGATGGCTAATTTTCGAAAGGGAGCAGGATGGTGTGTCTAATCGGTACTTGGTGGGTCGGTGGACTGGACCAAAGTCCAATGAAATTTTCGAGAGGAGAGGGGAAAACCATTTCTCGATGGTCCAGTGGCCTGGCCTAGAGTTGAATTTTTGTGAAGAGAAAGGGAGGCATTTCCCTAGTGCTCGATGGCTCGATGGTCGAAGCATGCTGACCGGATCGGATCGGAATCTTATAGAAGCGATAAAAGTGGAAAGCAGTCCCAGATGGACGATGGCCAGTGACCGAGGCCATTTCAAATCCATGTCAGCTCCATGTTAGTGGCACGTCATCCAACACACGTGGAGTGGGTCGACATTGAGTTCATCTCAGACAGGAAGACTTCTACAGAAGAGGGAAATTCCCAGGAAACTTCAACGGGGCATAACTTTTTGCTCCAAGCTCGAAATTAAGAAAATGAATAGTTGATGGAAAGGTCTTGAGGAGGAGAATCCATCTATTAAACCATAAAATTAATTTGAGTAGCAAATTGTAGTCAACTCAGAATATGGCTAGTAGAATTAAAGGGCAAAAAAAATTATGCATTCTTTTCCAGAATTGTGTGTACATATTTTTTTCTAAAAGAAAATTATTGCATGCACATTTTATTGCGGAAATTAGAGGTTCAGGAAGGCAGTTTGGTTCTTGTGTGACGGCCATAGTAATAGAAGATTCGCAAAGGTCCTACAATCATGAAGAGAAATTCATAGGGTTGCATGTCAACATGGGAAATGTTGAGACAAACTCTGATGGGAGAAGAGACAAGTAGGAGCATGTAACTATGAGGAGCTTGCAGAGAGAAGTGCAAAGTTATAGGGCAGATAATGAGAAGAATATGAAGGCTCGGGAAGAGATACTTCAGAGTCTAAATATGTTACAAAGGTAAGCCAATAAAGTCTCTGGCACAAAGCAAGAAGCTAGTGCTAGAAAAGTGGCAGCATCCAGGTTCCGTAGCAGAAGAGATGATCAAGGGAATGGCAGGTAATCAAGAAGCATGCGCACACGCCATCACTCTCTAGGGAAATCCACTAGGATAACTCATGCAATTTCAGCTCCAGGAAGCAGCCCCAGTGTGTCTCATATTAGGAGATAGAGTAGGAAGCCTTAGGGAGACATCTTGCAAGGTGAACTTAAGAAGATCAAGCCACCAACTTTCAATGGTGAGCATAGGAAGGGAGAAGAGGTTGAGGCCTAGTTGTTGGAAATGAATAGATATTTACAACTGCTTGATTATCCCTCCAAGGTATAAACAATAATTCAAACCTACCACTTGGAAGGAAAAGCAGCCATGTGGAGGATTCAACTTAAACAAGCCAAGCATCTTGATGAGAAGAGGGTCTCATGGAGGCAATTCAAAGGATATTTTCAAGAGAAATATTTTTTTGAGCATTATTATGAGAGGAAGATGAAAAGGTTCTTTCAATTCAATTTGGGAAGCATGACAATGGATGAATATGAGAAGAGGTTCTTTGAGTTGTTGAAGTATGTGGAGTTCATAAAAGATGATAAATTCAAAATACAAAGGTTTCTTAGAGGGTTACCCTCCTTCTACATTAACCCTAGGACTTTGAAGGAAGCCATAAGGAGAGAAAATCATTTCTATGAGAAAAGCAGAGGGAGGTCAGTCTTTTAAAATACTCGGAATGACAAGATGAAAAGAAAGAGGGATCAAAGGAAAAAAGGTTTTAATCCACCCTTTTTCAAGAACAACTCTCAAGCAAATCAGCAATCTAATTCAACCCAAAATGAGCACAAAACATCATATTCATTTGGGAAAAGGCCAGGTAAGCAGCATGTACAATGTTGGGGATGTGAGGGAAATCACTTATATAGGGACTGCCCTCACAAAAGGAGAAAGAATGAGGATTGTCCACAACATTCAAGAGGCTAAAATAGTAGAAGACATGGAAGGAAACATGTTGAAGATTTATGCATCCTTGGACAAAAAGAAAGCAGAGTATCAATCCCCCATGATTGAAGTGGAAGGTAATATTGATAATCAGCTCATAGCAATTTCAATTGATTCTGGAACGAGCCATAGTTACATAAACTCTAACATTGTTGAAATATTTCACTTGCAAAGGAGTAAGCATAAGAAATCTTGGTTAGTTCATTTAGCCACAAGGGCTAAGGGGAAGATCAATGATTTGGTTAAAGATTTCCCAATAGACATGAATGGACTCAACACAAAAGTAGATGTGAACATCATACCTTTGGGTTCATATGATTGTCTAATTGGCATGGATTGGTTAGAAAAACACCATGTTTTCCTAGACTACTATAACAAAACAATATCATGTCTTGATGAGAAAGGACAGCAAGGCAAGATTCAAGGCATTCCAAGAGTTGTGGTTGTTAGAGAAATTTCACCGATGCAATTGAAAAAAAGTTTCAGAAAATGATGTCAAATTTTTGCAGTCCATATGGACGAGGCAGCCAGAGATAAAGTGGCAAGTACTAAAGACCATCCAGTCTTAAAGATTTTGAAGATTCTTTTGAAGAAATCTCATAATTGCCACCAAATAGGGACATTGATTTCTCTATTGATTTGGTGTTGGGAGTTGCCCCAGTGTCCAAGACACCTTATAGAATAGGCACACCAAAATTGAAAGAGTTGCATATGCAGCTTGAAGAACTTTTGAAGGGGTATATATGCCCAAGTGTGTCACCTTGGGGATCCTCTATTCTTTTTGTGAAGAAGAAAGATAGAACCTTAAGGTTGTGTGATGATTTCAGACAACTGAATAAGGTCACTATAAAGAAAAAATATTGTTTTCCAAGGATTGATGATCTATTTGATCAGTTGAAAGGTGCAAGAATATTTTCCAAGATTGACTTGAGATTGGGTTATCATCAAGTGAGAATAAGGTAAGAAGATATCAACAAGACAACATTCAAAATAAGGTATGGTCATTATGAATTCGCGGTGGTGCCATTTGGACTATCAAATGCCTCAGTTATTTTTATGTGTCTGATGAATGGAATGTTTAAGGAGTACCTGGACAAGTTTGTAATTGTTTTTCTAGATGATATTCTTATCTACTCTAAATGTGAGGAGGACCATGAGAAGCATTCAAGAATGGTGCTAAAGGTTTTAAGGGAGCATAAATTGTATGCCAAGTTAAGTAAGTGCATCTTTTATCAAAAGAAGATTCACTACTTGGGGCATATTATTTCAGCAGATGGGATAGCAATGAATCCCAAGAATATAGAGGATGACCAGTGCCAAGAAATGTGACAGAGGTCAAATCATTTATGGGTCTTGTTCATTAATTTTTGAAGATACATAAGTGGATTTTCAAAGATTGCAAGCCCAATCACTTCTTTGCAAAAGAAGGGAGTGAAATTTGAATGGACTCCAAAATGTGAAGAAAGTTTATAATAGTTGAAATATATTTTGACAAATATGCCCATATTAAATATTGAAAATCCAGATGAAGACTTTGTAGTGTGCAGGGATGTGTGAAAAGAAGGGCTCGGTGAAGTCCTCGGTCAAAAGGATCATATGGTATATTATGAGTCTAGAAAACTATAAGAGCATGAGAGAAATTATATTACACATGATCTAGAGTTAGCATACATGCATTAAAAATGTGGAAACATTACCTTATGGGGAGAAAATTTGAACTCAGGATAAACCATTGTGGTTTGAAACACTTGTTCAAACAGCCAACATTAAATGTCAGGGAAACTAGATGGCTAGAATTTCTTAGCAAGTATGACTTTGAAATTAAACATATCAAAGGCAAAGAAAATCATATGCTTGATGCACTCAGCAGAAGAGATCAAGAGACGCATATGGTCTCCATCAGCATGTATAGGACAAATTTAAAAGATAAAATTATTGAGGCAGCAAATTCAAATCAACATTATTTACAAATAAAGGAAAACTTACAGCATGGCAATTTATAGCAAAAAATTAAAAATTATGAATTGAAAGAGGACGGAATCCTCTTGTACAAAGGCAAGATGTGTGTGTCAAATTTCATGGAGCTGAAAAATATAGTGTTCAGAGAAATGCATAATGTGTCATATGTTGGAAACCCAGGATATCATAAATACATTACAGTTGTAAGGAGCCAATACTTTTGGTTGGGAATGAAGAAAGAAGTGGTTAACTACATAGCCCAGTGTCTAGAGTATCAGAAGGTAAATATAAAGCTCAAACATCCAGCGGCGTTGCGACAGCCATTACCCATTCCAGAATAGAAGTGGGAAGTGGTCACAGTAGATTGTATTACAAAGTTGCCCAGAATAGTGAAGTAGCATGATTCTATCATTGTGATGGTGGACAAATTGACCAAGGCAACGCATTTTATTCATGTGAAGACAACACACAAGACAGCAAATATTACAGAGATTTACATGAAGGAAGTTTCCAGGATACATGGAGTGACTAATGAAATAGTTTCAGACAGAGATTCCAAGTTTAAATCCAAATTATAGCAAGGTTTGTTCAAAGGCTTTGGGACAATTCTGAATCTTAGTACAGTGTATCGCCCAGAGTCATATGGGAGGAGGGATGTAATATCCCCACTATAATCCCCATTTTAATTAATGTATAATGTAGATATGAATGTGGCTATGACCAAGCAATGTAATATGTAATGTATTTTTTTATTTTAATAAAAGTAATGTGATGCCAGCTGCTGGGAATATGGACAGAGGTGGGGGTTGATTAATCTACAAGAGAGAGGGGAATGCATAGGGAGTGTCTAAGAGGGGCCCAAGGGGAAATGGTTTATGGGTATTAATTCAAACCCGTATTTCTGAATTTTATTATCATTTGAGGAAACCTTCTATTTATGTTTGAATGTATGAGAGCTTGATCATTAAACTCATGTAAGAGGGTGGGTGTGAGAGTTACATCCCATAGTTATTAGAATGCATGGGGATAAAGTACAATCAAAATTGGGCAGAGTGAGTAGTCAGCTATCTTGGGAAAATAGAGGAAATTTGTACGGGGAGAATAGGTAGTTTTTCACATTCAGTTTTGGGGTATGAATAGCAAGTAGAGAGCATAAAAGAGAACACCGGAGATAGAGCAAGAAGATTGGGCGAATTATGAATCACGCTGGAGCATTTTGGAGCATTTTGGAGATTGAAATTCAAGAGCCAGGTTGTCAGGGGTGAACTCCTAGGAGAGTTGCACTATAGCATCAACTGATTGTTGTTTTTTTTGTCGGTGGCTTTCCTGACAGTGAATTCCCTCGAGTTCCTAGTATAGATATTCCTGGTTACATGTGCCAGAGAGACACTGATAAAATAATGGGATGCTCGATGGAATGAGTGCAGTGAAGGGGTACATTTCTTGGGTTGGGCAAGTCAAAAGGAAGAGAGTTGGAGGAAATTCAGGATAGTTTTAAGAGAACAACAGTGGGTTGTGTGATATTGAGTTGTGAATAGACTATGAGAGGCACCCTTCTTTTGTAGATTCCTAGCCCTATCTCGGGAGTGATTTTTTGTTTAGATTTAGAACAACAAGTCTATGATTGGGTGGAACATCCTTCCCAAGCAGCGAGTTGCACAAGTATTTTAAAAGATAAGTGTTTATCTATTTTCCGAGTTACTTCATGAGTTTAATTGATGTGCTTAACTATGTGTATGTGAATTTTTTATTTGTAGTTGTGAAAGAATNAAACCCTAATTCCTTAACCGGAAATAGAAAACCATCGACAAAAAACCATGTGCCGAAAAACCACCTAAATATCATGTGGTCCCGGAAATATGTCGTCCCGGTAATATGTCATCCCGGAAATATGTCATCCCGGTAATATGTTGTCCCGGAAATATGTCATCCCGGTGCGGAAAAAAATTTCGGGGGCGTTGCCCCCGAACCCCTGCGCGCCCCGCACAGACGCTCAAACACTACTACTCGTGCAAAGAATATAACACATACCCAATAGAGAGCTCTTTTGGATCAGGGGTCAAAATCATTTATGTTAATAGTCCAAGAATGCAAAGGTCATCGAAACTCAGGGACGATAATTCAAAACCTTCATCGGTTATATAAA
Source organism: Picea glauca (assembly GCA_000966675.3). Classification (NCBI taxonomy): domain Eukaryota; kingdom Viridiplantae; phylum Streptophyta; class Pinopsida; order Pinales; family Pinaceae; genus Picea; species Picea glauca. The sequence goes on from JZKD02S2135023.1 coordinate 11,408, forward strand.
GAAAAATAGTCTTTTGGAATTGTAGGGGAATGAGTAGCAAATACATTATAGAAGCTTTGATAGACCTTATCAAATCTGAAAAACCCATTGTTATCCCTTACCGTAATATAAAGGTAAAAGAAAAGGAGATCCAAGAAATAGGAAATAAGCAGTGGAAGGCAAATCAAGGGATAGTGGTAAGTGAAAAAGGGGTATCATAGGGAATTAGAACTTTATGGGATAAGACATTATTTGAGGCATCTTTCTCTCAAACAACTTAGCGATGTATCTTATTCAACTTGGTCCATGGGGACTCTAGAAAGTAGGTTCAAATTTTCAACATTTATGCTCAATTCAACATGATGTAAAAATATATTTTGGCAGTCTTTATGTGAAATGTGGAGTACATGTTATGAGAAAAATAGCATAGTAGTGGGGGATTTCAATATGGTTATCTTCAATGAGGAAAAAAGGGGAGAAACCATAGTGTGGGATTAGTTCAAAGAGAGAATGGAGGATATCAGTTACACTAGGACTTAGTGGACATTATCCCAAAGAAGGGAAGCAATGAAGCTCCACTATATTTCCAAATATCTACAAGTCAGTGATATTCTAACCTAGCCCTTAGAAAAATGGAAGTTTGAAGCATTCTAAATCAGACTTGGATTGGTTTGGAATTCCTTCCTTTCTAAGAGGGAGTGTTAAGAAATGTAACTCTAGCATGAAATTCTTACACAGGTTCAGTGTGAATGTGCAAATTGAGTAGTTCGAGACATTTCAAAGGGGCTCAAGACATTTCATTATTGACCACCTTAGATAGGTAGTCACTAATTCCATCTTGTAATTACACTTGAAAAAATAAAAACAAAAGTGAAAATCCTACGTTTTGAAGTTAACTTAGTGTTAGGAATATAAATGAAATGGTCTAGAAGTTCTAGAACATCAGTGACTTAGATTATGATTTAATCTTTCTCCTACATCTCAAGATTGATATAGGTGGCAGCTAAGATTGAGGATATTAGTTATTCTCTCAAAGCATAAAGAAGATGGGATAGGAGAGGTCGACCTCATAAGAAAAGAGAGAAAGAGAGCTAGAAGAAGAAAGAGTGCATTCAAAGAGAAGAAGGGAAAATTGATAAAGAGATCGGCAAGATACTTGCTAGTCCTACCACTGTTGTAGTTGTTTTTTTTCTTATGCACAGGGTGTACACCTTTAGAATAGGCCATAAACCTTGAGATGTATCCATACATTGTATTTCTAGAGTGTGATTTGGTGTTGAGAGGAGAGAAAGAGTAATTTGTTGTCCAAGAAATCCAAAAACAAAGCACACCATCTTGTTGTAGCTATACCATCTTTTACACAAGTCATACATTGTTGTTTGAGGCAATTTTATTGACCACACAGTTGCTAATTCAATTAGATTGCAGAGATCACCTTTTAAGCTTTGATCAAAGGAATGAAAATTTGCTTACAAGGAGATATCCCTATGTATGTGTTTTATTTCTTCATTGTTCACTTTTCACCACTGTGTGATTAACGCAATGTTTAGAAATTCAATTTTTTGTTGTTAAATAAATTATGTTTTGAGTTATTTAATGAGAAAACATTAAGACAAAAATCACCTAGGCTTGAAAAATTTACATGGTATCTGAGTTATTTCTCTTATTGAGATCCTCAATGGATTGTAGCAGTAAATCAACTATCGGAAAGGAGGACTAACGGCTAAAGGATTTCAATACTCCTTTTTAAGGACTAATTTTTGAATAGGGAGTTTGTGCATTAGATCTCAGAGATGGCTTCAGCTAGCATCATATCCGCAGACAAATTAGATGGCACCTCAAATTTATTTTCATGGAACGTGAGGGTTACACCTTATTAGAAGATAATGATATTTGGAATATTGTCAAGGATTTTGTGCCTTCACTTACAGATCCGCTACAATTGGCATCTCACAAGAAGAATGAAGTGAAGGCCTCGTAGATGATCATGGACACCATAAAGGATCATTTGATCCCTCTTATATCTTAGAAGAAAATGGAAAAGGAGATGTTGGATGCTTTGATTAACCTCTACTAAAGTGAGAACATCAACAAAAAGATGATATTTCAAAATAAACTCATATCCATAGATATGACCATATCAGATTCAGTTAACAATTACCTTATGAAGGTCGCACAGATTCATGATCAACTTGTAATGGTCGGGGAGAAGGTTTTAGATGCAGAGTTGGTGAACATGGAATTGAATGGGTTCTTATCTTCATGGAAAACATTTGTCAAATGTATATATGCTCGTGAGAAACTTACTAACTTGAAAGGTTGTCGGATGAATGCATCCAAGAGGATACTCAAATGGAATCAAAGGCCAGCAAGAAGGGTGGTGACGAGAACCTAGCATTATTTGGTCAAACAAATAAGGGCATAGGTAAAGGACCTAGCAAGGGTAAGGGAAAGAGTGAGGATTCAGTGTCATAGCGAGGAAAGAAACACTTGAGTAAAATCAAGTGCTTCATTCGTCATAAGCATGGTCATTATGCATCATAGTGTCCATATAAGAAGAAGGGTAAAGGGAAGCAGCAACAGAAGTAGGTAGTATCCTCTATAGAAAATCATATGAATGAGTTTGTTTCCAAGTTTGAGAAGGATTTCTCATTCGTATCTTTCATTTATACCAACATAGTTCCTAGGAATGTGTGGTGTAACATCCCCACTATAATCCCCAGTTTAATTAATGTATAATGTAGATATGAATGTGGTTACATCCAAGCGATGTAATATGCGAAATGTATTTTTTTTATTTTAATAAAAGTAATGTGATTCCAGCTGTTGGGATTATGGAAAAAGATGGGAGATGATTAATCCACAAGAAAGAGGGGAATGCCTAGGAAGTGTCTAAGAGGGGTGCAAGGGGGGAATGGTTTATGGGTATTAATTCAAACCCATATTTCTGAATTTTATTATCATTTGGAGAAACCTTCTATTTATGTTTGAGTGTATGAGATCCCAATCATTAAACTCATGTAAGAGGGTGGGTATGAGTGTCACATACCATAGTTATTAGAATGTGTGGGGATAAAGTAAATCAACATTGGGCTGAGTGAGTAGTTAGTTGTCTTGGGAAAATAGAGGAAATTTGTATGGGAAGAATAGGCAGTTTTTCACATTTAGTTTTTGGGCATGAACAGAAAGTAGAGAGAAAAAAAGAGAGAACCAAAGCTAGAGAAAGAAGGTTGGACAAATTTTGAAGCATGTTGGAGCACTTTGGAGTGTTTTGGAGCTGGAAATTGAAGAGCCGGGTTTTCAGACCTAAGGAGTGAACTCCTGGGAGAGTTGCACTGTAGCAGCAAGTGATTGCTACTGTTTTTGTTGGTGGTTTTCCTAGCAGTGAGTTCCCTTGAGTTCCCAGTAGAGAGATTCCTAGTTACATGTGCCAGAGAGACCCTGATAAAATAATGGAATGAGAGCAGTGAAGGGGTGCATTCCTTGGGGTGGACAGGTCAAGAGAAAGAGAGATGGAACAAATTTAGGATAGATATAGGAGAACACTAGTGGGTTGTGTGATATTGAGCTATGAGTGGATTGTAAGAGACACCATCATTTTGTGGATTCCTAGCCCCATATCAAAGGTGACTTGTTTTTGAGATTTAGAACAGCAAGTCTATGGTTGGGTGGAACATCCTTCCCAAACAGTTGGTTGCACGAGTATTTTAAAAGATAAGTGTTTATCTATTTTCTAAGTTACTTCATGAGTTTAATTGTTGTGTTTAACTCTTTGTATGTGACTGGTTTATTAGTTGTTGTGAACGAATTTATTAATTGTATTCATGTTCATCTAGAATGTTGTAGATGTAATTCTTAATGGGTATTAGAATTTGGTTAAAAATGTGTATAAATCATAGTTGGTAAGCTACAAAAAATGAGTTAGCAGAAAATTTATGATTTCATGTGTATTCTACACAGTAATGTTCCTCGGTTAAGTTGGGGAACGTTACATTATGGTATCATAGCATAAGGTTGCAACATTGAGCCTACAAGAGCCTGTTGTTTAGATTATTTATATGATTTTCCCTTTGGGGTGAAAATTTATTTGTAATGGACATCAATGAGGTCGAACTAGTACACTTTTGTTGTCGTCCTCTGAGCATGTAGTAGTTTAATGGCTCTTGGAATGGGTAAGTTGGTTCATGCTTTAGCTGAGAAAACTAGGATCAAATTGATGTTGATATGTGAAACAGTTTTATTGCTATATGTTAAAGGTTGATAATAGAGGAAGAGTGTGATGCATTTAATCATATGACGGATCGAGATTCAATTGCATGGACTAGAATGATAGCAAGAAGTTATTGAGTGAAATTAAACAATTTTCATGGAAACCATGTCCAAGTTAACCTCCATGTCCCTAGAATTCCAAATAGCTCTCTCTTTCGCGATTTGGGCATCATAATTGGAAGTTATTACTCTCGGAAAACCTACGCTCAGTAACTGTAGATCGAACCTTCATGTGGATTCTTTGTCATTGATCTGTGACCTATATTGTTATTATCCCACATGCATGGGAAATGGATTCATGTTACCTATTTATAATTAACACTAAAACCTTTGTTACTTGTGTGTGGAGTATGGAGAGTCACGGAACCCTGTGGAGATTGTGCATAGAGTAATTTTTGGTTTCCACCTTAGCACCCAACCCTTATGCCCAGTCAGAGCCTGGTAATAAACCATACCTTCCAACTGTCAACATGTGAAATTTATGTTATGTTTCCATGTGTTGTTGGAAGAGTGGTGTGGGGGTGAAGCCCCCACGTGAAGAGTTATTCACGGGACTGGAAGTCATCTGGGAGCGAAGGGAGTAGAAAGGTGATCTGAACTGGTGCCCAGTGGATCGATGGCTTGGTGCCTTGTGGACCGGACCGGAGTCAATTGGAGGAGCTAGATGGAAGGCTTGAGTGTGTTGGCCAATGACTTTGTGGATGGCTAATTTTCGAAAGGGAGCAGGATGGTGTGTCTAATCGGTACTTGGTGGGTCGGTGGACTGGACCAAAGTCCAATGAAATTTTCGAGAGGAGAGGGGAAAACCATTTCTCGATGGTCCAGTGGCCTGGCCTAGAGTTGAATTTTTGTGAAGAGAAAGGGAGGCATTTCCCTAGTGCTCGATGGCTCGATGGTCGAAGCATGCTGACCGGATCGGATCGGAATCTTATAGAAGCGATAAAAGTGGAAAGCAGTCCCAGATGGACGATGGCCAGTGACCGAGGCCATTTCAAATCCATGTCAGCTCCATGTTAGTGGCACGTCATCCAACACACGTGGAGTGGGTCGACATTGAGTTCATCTCAGACAGGAAGACTTCTACAGAAGAGGGAAATTCCCAGGAAACTTCAACGGGGCATAACTTTTTGCTCCAAGCTCGAAATTAAGAAAATGAATAGTTGATGGAAAGGTCTTGAGGAGGAGAATCCATCTATTAAACCATAAAATTAATTTGAGTAGCAAATTGTAGTCAACTCAGAATATGGCTAGTAGAATTAAAGGGCAAAAAAAATTATGCATTCTTTTCCAGAATTGTGTGTACATATTTTTTTCTAAAAGAAAATTATTGCATGCACATTTTATTGCGGAAATTAGAGGTTCAGGAAGGCAGTTTGGTTCTTGTGTGACGGCCATAGTAATAGAAGATTCGCAAAGGTCCTACAATCATGAAGAGAAATTCATAGGGTTGCATGTCAACATGGGAAATGTTGAGACAAACTCTGATGGGAGAAGAGACAAGTAGGAGCATGTAACTATGAGGAGCTTGCAGAGAGAAGTGCAAAGTTATAGGGCAGATAATGAGAAGAATATGAAGGCTCGGGAAGAGATACTTCAGAGTCTAAATATGTTACAAAGGTAAGCCAATAAAGTCTCTGGCACAAAGCAAGAAGCTAGTGCTAGAAAAGTGGCAGCATCCAGGTTCCGTAGCAGAAGAGATGATCAAGGGAATGGCAGGTAATCAAGAAGCATGCGCACACGCCATCACTCTCTAGGGAAATCCACTAGGATAACTCATGCAATTTCAGCTCCAGGAAGCAGCCCCAGTGTGTCTCATATTAGGAGATAGAGTAGGAAGCCTTAGGGAGACATCTTGCAAGGTGAACTTAAGAAGATCAAGCCACCAACTTTCAATGGTGAGCATAGGAAGGGAGAAGAGGTTGAGGCCTAGTTGTTGGAAATGAATAGATATTTACAACTGCTTGATTATCCCTCCAAGGTATAAACAATAATTCAAACCTACCACTTGGAAGGAAAAGCAGCCATGTGGAGGATTCAACTTAAACAAGCCAAGCATCTTGATGAGAAGAGGGTCTCATGGAGGCAATTCAAAGGATATTTTCAAGAGAAATATTTTTTTGAGCATTATTATGAGAGGAAGATGAAAAGGTTCTTTCAATTCAATTTGGGAAGCATGACAATGGATGAATATGAGAAGAGGTTCTTTGAGTTGTTGAAGTATGTGGAGTTCATAAAAGATGATAAATTCAAAATACAAAGGTTTCTTAGAGGGTTACCCTCCTTCTACATTAACCCTAGGACTTTGAAGGAAGCCATAAGGAGAGAAAATCATTTCTATGAGAAAAGCAGAGGGAGGTCAGTCTTTTAAAATACTCGGAATGACAAGATGAAAAGAAAGAGGGATCAAAGGAAAAAAGGTTTTAATCCACCCTTTTTCAAGAACAACTCTCAAGCAAATCAGCAATCTAATTCAACCCAAAATGAGCACAAAACATCATATTCATTTGGGAAAAGGCCAGGTAAGCAGCATGTACAATGTTGGGGATGTGAGGGAAATCACTTATATAGGGACTGCCCTCACAAAAGGAGAAAGAATGAGGATTGTCCACAACATTCAAGAGGCTAAAATAGTAGAAGACATGGAAGGAAACATGTTGAAGATTTATGCATCCTTGGACAAAAAGAAAGCAGAGTATCAATCCCCCATGATTGAAGTGGAAGGTAATATTGATAATCAGCTCATAGCAATTTCAATTGATTCTGGAACGAGCCATAGTTACATAAACTCTAACATTGTTGAAATATTTCACTTGCAAAGGAGTAAGCATAAGAAATCTTGGTTAGTTCATTTAGCCACAAGGGCTAAGGGGAAGATCAATGATTTGGTTAAAGATTTCCCAATAGACATGAATGGACTCAACACAAAAGTAGATGTGAACATCATACCTTTGGGTTCATATGATTGTCTAATTGGCATGGATTGGTTAGAAAAACACCATGTTTTCCTAGACTACTATAACAAAACAATATCATGTCTTGATGAGAAAGGACAGCAAGGCAAGATTCAAGGCATTCCAAGAGTTGTGGTTGTTAGAGAAATTTCACCGATGCAATTGAAAAAAAGTTTCAGAAAATGATGTCAAATTTTTGCAGTCCATATGGACGAGGCAGCCAGAGATAAAGTGGCAAGTACTAAAGACCATCCAGTCTTAAAGATTTTGAAGATTCTTTTGAAGAAATCTCATAATTGCCACCAAATAGGGACATTGATTTCTCTATTGATTTGGTGTTGGGAGTTGCCCCAGTGTCCAAGACACCTTATAGAATAGGCACACCAAAATTGAAAGAGTTGCATATGCAGCTTGAAGAACTTTTGAAGGGGTATATATGCCCAAGTGTGTCACCTTGGGGATCCTCTATTCTTTTTGTGAAGAAGAAAGATAGAACCTTAAGGTTGTGTGATGATTTCAGACAACTGAATAAGGTCACTATAAAGAAAAAATATTGTTTTCCAAGGATTGATGATCTATTTGATCAGTTGAAAGGTGCAAGAATATTTTCCAAGATTGACTTGAGATTGGGTTATCATCAAGTGAGAATAAGGTAAGAAGATATCAACAAGACAACATTCAAAATAAGGTATGGTCATTATGAATTCGCGGTGGTGCCATTTGGACTATCAAATGCCTCAGTTATTTTTATGTGTCTGATGAATGGAATGTTTAAGGAGTACCTGGACAAGTTTGTAATTGTTTTTCTAGATGATATTCTTATCTACTCTAAATGTGAGGAGGACCATGAGAAGCATTCAAGAATGGTGCTAAAGGTTTTAAGGGAGCATAAATTGTATGCCAAGTTAAGTAAGTGCATCTTTTATCAAAAGAAGATTCACTACTTGGGGCATATTATTTCAGCAGATGGGATAGCAATGAATCCCAAGAATATAGAGGATGACCAGTGCCAAGAAATGTGACAGAGGTCAAATCATTTATGGGTCTTGTTCATTAATTTTTGAAGATACATAAGTGGATTTTCAAAGATTGCAAGCCCAATCACTTCTTTGCAAAAGAAGGGAGTGAAATTTGAATGGACTCCAAAATGTGAAGAAAGTTTATAATAGTTGAAATATATTTTGACAAATATGCCCATATTAAATATTGAAAATCCAGATGAAGACTTTGTAGTGTGCAGGGATGTGTGAAAAGAAGGGCTCGGTGAAGTCCTCGGTCAAAAGGATCATATGGTATATTATGAGTCTAGAAAACTATAAGAGCATGAGAGAAATTATATTACACATGATCTAGAGTTAGCATACATGCATTAAAAATGTGGAAACATTACCTTATGGGGAGAAAATTTGAACTCAGGATAAACCATTGTGGTTTGAAACACTTGTTCAAACAGCCAACATTAAATGTCAGGGAAACTAGATGGCTAGAATTTCTTAGCAAGTATGACTTTGAAATTAAACATATCAAAGGCAAAGAAAATCATATGCTTGATGCACTCAGCAGAAGAGATCAAGAGACGCATATGGTCTCCATCAGCATGTATAGGACAAATTTAAAAGATAAAATTATTGAGGCAGCAAATTCAAATCAACATTATTTACAAATAAAGGAAAACTTACAGCATGGCAATTTATAGCAAAAAATTAAAAATTATGAATTGAAAGAGGACGGAATCCTCTTGTACAAAGGCAAGATGTGTGTGTCAAATTTCATGGAGCTGAAAAATATAGTGTTCAGAGAAATGCATAATGTGTCATATGTTGGAAACCCAGGATATCATAAATACATTACAGTTGTAAGGAGCCAATACTTTTGGTTGGGAATGAAGAAAGAAGTGGTTAACTACATAGCCCAGTGTCTAGAGTATCAGAAGGTAAATATAAAGCTCAAACATCCAGCGGCGTTGCGACAGCCATTACCCATTCCAGAATAGAAGTGGGAAGTGGTCACAGTAGATTGTATTACAAAGTTGCCCAGAATAGTGAAGTAGCATGATTCTATCATTGTGATGGTGGACAAATTGACCAAGGCAACGCATTTTATTCATGTGAAGACAACACACAAGACAGCAAATATTACAGAGATTTACATGAAGGAAGTTTCCAGGATACATGGAGTGACTAATGAAATAGTTTCAGACAGAGATTCCAAGTTTAAATCCAAATTATAGCAAGGTTTGTTCAAAGGCTTTGGGACAATTCTGAATCTTAGTACAGTGTATCGCCCAGAGTCATATGGGAGGAGGGATGTAATATCCCCACTATAATCCCCATTTTAATTAATGTATAATGTAGATATGAATGTGGCTATGACCAAGCAATGTAATATGTAATGTATTTTTTTATTTTAATAAAAGTAATGTGATGCCAGCTGCTGGGAATATGGACAGAGGTGGGGGTTGATTAATCTACAAGAGAGAGGGGAATGCATAGGGAGTGTCTAAGAGGGGCCCAAGGGGAAATGGTTTATGGGTATTAATTCAAACCCGTATTTCTGAATTTTATTATCATTTGAGGAAACCTTCTATTTATGTTTGAATGTATGAGAGCTTGATCATTAAACTCATGTAAGAGGGTGGGTGTGAGAGTTACATCCCATAGTTATTAGAATGCATGGGGATAAAGTACAATCAAAATTGGGCAGAGTGAGTAGTCAGCTATCTTGGGAAAATAGAGGAAATTTGTACGGGGAGAATAGGTAGTTTTTCACATTCAGTTTTGGGGTATGAATAGCAAGTAGAGAGCATAAAAGAGAACACCGGAGATAGAGCAAGAAGATTGGGCGAATTATGAATCACGCTGGAGCATTTTGGAGCATTTTGGAGATTGAAATTCAAGAGCCAGGTTGTCAGGGGTGAACTCCTAGGAGAGTTGCACTATAGCATCAACTGATTGTTGTTTTTTTTGTCGGTGGCTTTCCTGACAGTGAATTCCCTCGAGTTCCTAGTATAGATATTCCTGGTTACATGTGCCAGAGAGACACTGATAAAATAATGGGATGCTCGATGGAATGAGTGCAGTGAAGGGGTACATTTCTTGGGTTGGGCAAGTCAAAAGGAAGAGAGTTGGAGGAAATTCAGGATAGTTTTAAGAGAACAACAGTGGGTTGTGTGATATTGAGTTGTGAATAGACTATGAGAGGCACCCTTCTTTTGTAGATTCCTAGCCCTATCTCGGGAGTGATTTTTTGTTTAGATTTAGAACAACAAGTCTATGATTGGGTGGAACATCCTTCCCAAGCAGCGAGTTGCACAAGTATTTTAAAAGATAAGTGTTTATCTATTTTCCGAGTTACTTCATGAGTTTAATTGATGTGCTTAACTATGTGTATGTGAATTTTTTATTTGTAGTTGTGAAAGAATTTATTAGTTGTATTCATTTTCACTTAGGATGTTGTAGATGCAGTGCTTTATGGGTATCGGAATTTGGTTTAAAATGTGTATAAATCGTAGTTGATAAGCTATAGGAAATGAGTCGGCAAAAAAAAAAAATATTTTATGTATATTTTGCATAGTAACATTCCTCGGTTAAGTTGGAGAATGTTACATGTGGTATGTGGATAGTGGGGCATCTCATCATATGATATCAGCATGTCAATTACTTTCTATCCTAACAAAGAAATACTTGCACATGTTGAGTTTGGTGATGATGGCAAGTGCCCAGTTGCAAGGGTTGATGCAATTCTCTTGCATCTTGAGTCAGGTAACTCTTTATATTTTGCTGATTTATTGTTTGTTCCAGGTCTCAAAAATAAAGTGTTCTCAATTTTAGTTATGAAGGATAAGGGATTTGCAGTGGATTTAAAGAATTAGTAGGTCCTCATCAAACCAAAGGAATTTAACCCAAATATAGTGCAAGCAATAGGGGCTAGAGAAGGTAATATTTACAAGTTACAAGGTGACCCTATTTGATCCCTAGTTCATAACAGTGACAACTTTTGCAAGTTATAGCTCAAGACAATGGGGCACCTACATCATAGGGTGTTTCATGTTCTACAGGAGATAGTCACAGGTCTTCCAAAGTTCAGTTTTGAGCCATATGGAGTATGCAAAGGGTGTGTGATTGGAAAGCATGCCAAGGTTTTGTTTCTAAGCAGCAAGCATAGGTCTAAGGAGATTCTAGACCTAGTGTATTCTATGTCTATGAACTGATGTCAGCAGCATCAATTTCACAAAGCATGTACTATGTCTCCTTCATTTATGACTTCTCTCGCAAAACTTGGATCTACTTCCTAAAGACCAAGGATGAAGTATTAAGCGGGTTTCAAGAGTTCAATGCTCTAATTGAAAACCAAACATGGAAGATCAAAGTCTTGAGATCAGATAATGGAGTTGAGGATCCCTCCAAGGAGTTCAAGGGTTTCTACAAGGAGGCAAGAATCAAGAGGGTACTAATTGTTCCGTACAACCCACAACAAAATGGGATTATAGAGTGGAAGAATCGATCCATCATCAGGGATGTTAAGGCCATGGAATTGTCGATGTTTCTTTGAGTAGAAGCATGCAACACAATTATTTACAACCATAATTGGTGTCTTCACACGATCTTGGAGGAAAAGATACTAGAGACATTCACTGGTGTGAAGCCAAAGGTGAGTCATTTTCGCATCTTTGGTTGTCTAGTTTATATCCATGTACCAGTAGAAAAGAGGACTAAGTTGGAACCCTCCAATAGGAAGGGTTTATTTGTAGGTTATAGTGAGAATTCAAAGGCCTATAGGGTCTATATTCCATAGCATAGGAAGACAATGGTGAGCAGGGATGTAAAATTTGAGGAAGAATTTGCATATAGAAAGTCCCATGAGCCTATTTTGGTGATAGAGGATGAGGGTTTGGAAGCTCCTAAGGTTGAGCCAAGGTCACCGGTGACTTCCAAAACAGTACAGTGGTCTTCATGGGAAGAGGAGGAGATAGTAATTCATTCCACTTATGTCAAGAGAACTCGATGTAGTTCACTCGTACACTTAGAGATGTTCATGAGTATGTTGAGGCTCCTAGGAGAACATTTAGAGAGACCATACCTTTGAAGAAGTTTCTAGACTACATGCCATTGATGAGTAGCATGATGGATTCTAAGACTTCTAGCTTTCAGGGGGCAACAAACTAATAGGTATGAAGAACGATATTTGGGACATAGTGCCAAGACCGAAGGCAAAGTCAGTGGTGAGTTCCAAGTGGCTCTACAAGATCAAGCACACAACATATGGAAACAATGAAAAGTTCAAAGTGAGGTTCATGGCGAGAGGTTTCCCCCAGAAAGAGGAAGTGGACTGTGAGGAGACATTTGCTCCAGTCGCGAGGGAAACTTCCATTAGAGCAGTTATGTCATTAGTTTCAGTCATGGGATGGAGAATGCATCGGATAAATGTGAACACAACTTTCCCTAATGGGATCATTGAGGAAGAAGTGTACATAGAGTAGTCTCGGGGATTTGAGGTAAATGGGAAAGAATCTCATGTTTGCGGGCTTAAGAAAGCCTTATATGGACTCAAGCAAGTACTGGGAGCATGGTATTCTAGAATAGATGGATAATGGCAAAGTATGGGCTTCGCCAAAAGAAAAGCAAAACCTAAATTATATTTTATACATTTGTTGGCACTAATATGATTGTTTTGGTGTTGTATGTAGATGACTTGTTTCTTACATGTGCATAGAAACTCATTGCAGGGTACAAAGCAAACATGGAAATGAAGTTTGAGATGAAAGATATTGGCATGATGCATTACTTCTTGGATTTGGAGGTTTGGCAGAGACCAAGGGAGATTTTCCTTAGGTAGGGTAAGTATGCAGTTGAGATCCAGAAGATTTTTCGGATGGAGCACTACAAACCTATGGTCACACCCATGATCACTAATCCGAAGAAGGTGATAGCTTTAGATTCAGAATTGGTGGATCCCACATTGTACGGACGGTTGATTGATTCCTTGATGTATTTGGTCAACACTAGACCAAATATAGGTTTGTTGTGAAAACCTTGAGTTAGTTTGTGGTGGAGTCGAAGCAAGAGCATTGGGTAGTAGTGAAACATGTGCTCAAATACTTGAAGGGCATAGTGGAGTATGGTATGAGATATCTTGGAGATGGTAAAGTGAAGTTGTTGGGGTATTTAGACTCAAATTGGGCAAACAATGCAATAGACAAAAACACCTCAGAGTGTTGTTGTAGTATGAGCTCGACGATGATACATGGTTCAACAAGAAGCAAACTTATATGGCACTTAGCACATCAAAGGTAGAATATACGGCAACCAGTACTGCTTCTTTTGAGGACATTTGGCTTCACAAGTTACTTGCATGATTATTTAATCAAGAGTTGGATCCCACGGTGATTCACTGTGATAATCAAAGTTGTATTAAACTATTTGAGAATCTAGTGTTTCATGACAAGACCAAGCACATAGAGATCAGATATCAATTCAGATTAGACAATATTCAAAAGGGAGTAGTGAAGCTCCAATATATTCACACATATTAGAAAGTGGCTATTATTCTAACCAAGCCCTTAGTGAAAGGAAAGTTTGAAGCATTCAAATACAGACTTGGATTGGCACAGATTTCTTTCCTCGTTAAAAGGGCATTGAGAAATGTCGTTCGAGCATGAACTTTTTACACAAGTTCAGTGTGAACATGCAGGAAGTGGTTCAAAACATTCCATTGGTGACCACCTCGAAAAGGTGGTCAGTAATTCCATCTGGTAATTTCACTTGAAAAAATGAAAAAGAAAGTGAGTCTAATATTTTGAAGTTAACTTAGTCTTAAAAATTTAAATGAAATGTTCTAGAAGTTGTACAGCATTAGTGACTTAGATTAGAATTTAATATTAGTCATACATCTCAAGATTGAAATAGGTGGTAGCCAAGATTGAAGAGATTGGTTATTTCTCTCAAAGCATAAAGAGGACATAATAGGAGAGGTTGACCTCATATGAGAAGAGAGCAAGAGATTTAGAAGAAGGAAGAGTGCATTAAAGAAGAAGCGCAAAGTGCTAAAGAGACCAACAAGGAATACAAGTCGTACTAATGCGGGAGCTTTTTTTTTCTTATACACGTCGTACCATTGTTGTAGCTATTTTTTTCTTATGCACAGGATATACACCTTTAAAACAAGTCGTACACCTTCAAATCTATCTGTACACTGTATTGCCAGAGTGTGCTTCAGTGTTAAAAGAAAAGAGAACAGTTTTCTATCCAAGAAAAGCATAAACAGAGCAAATGTATTGTTGTAGTCTTAGCCTCTTTTACACAGACTGTACATTGTTGTTTGAGGTGATTTTATTGACCGCAGAGACGGTGGTTCAGGCAAGCTATAGATCTCACCTTGTAAGATTTGATCAAATGAATGAAAAGGTTATTAGAAGGAGAAATACATGTGTATGTGTTTTATTTTTCCGTTGTTTGTTTTTCAGCGATTGTGTGATTGATGAAATGTTCGAAAAAATAATTTTTTACTGTTAAATAAATTTCGTTTTGAATTATTTAATGAGAGAATATTAAGACAACAGTCACCTAGGCCAGAAAATTTTACAGAGCCAAATAAAACTCCAGGGCCTGATGGGTTCCCAGTTCATGTCTTTCGTCCCTGCTAGAGCATTATTAAGCACAACCTCTATCGTACATTTAATTGATCTAGAAAGAAGCATAAGCTTGTGAGCAACACAAATTCCTATTTTGTTGTCTTAATTCCTAAGACAAACACCCTACAGATTTCTCTAGGTTCACGCCATTCTCTCTTTGCAATGTTGCCGACAAGATCTAGAACAAAACCCTAGTGAATCGCTTAAAAACTGTTCCCCCAAATCTTATTTCAGAAGACCAAGGGGAGATCTCACTTAGCCACCGAGGTTGGCACTGTGGAAGCAAATATGGGAATGAGACGACATGTTGAAAGTCAAAATTTTACATTGGATCGTGCCTCATGGTAAGCTTCTCAAAGCTGAAAAATTAAAGAAAAAAAGTATTAAGGGCTTGCCGAGATGCCCAATTTGTTGCACAATGGAAGAATCATCAATCCATCTCTTTTATGGAATGCAGTTTCACAAATCATGTATGGTAGCTTCCTTTTGCTGAGTTGGGTCAAATCATGAATCTTCCTTAAAATTGAAGAGAAACGTTCATAATATGGCACAAAAAGTATTAAGGTTCATTTCAAAACAAGCCAACTTCTCAAGCTTGCATGGATGGCAATGCCAAAATTTTTGTTCGAAAATATCGTTGGCAAGAAATATATTCACCTTTAATCCCGAACTTTTTTCTCCAAGTCTTGTGGTGACGCAAGTGCGGGATTACTCTCAAAGTCTATCATTTCCAAGGGTGTTAAAGGGGGTGAATCATTGGTTTTAGAAGTGGAGCAGCTATGGTTAATGTATCTCTTGTTTGAGGGAGCTCCTCATCCTAAAGATTGCCTTGGGTAAACCTTGTCAAGGACCCTAGTTGCATGTCAAAATAGAGGAGGTTGAACTTCAATGATGGAAATCTAAGAAGCAGCAATTTATTTTTTCTTTGATGGTGTTTCAAAAGGCAACCCAAAGGTAGCAAGTGCGGGGGGATTGTCACGAAAACTAAGCTTTGCCGGGGGGCAAGGGATTTTACTAACAATCAAGCAAAAAAGTTGGCTTTGTATCCGGGGTTGAATGTTCGCAAATCAAAGGGAATCAATAATTTAATTGTAATTAAACACTCATCAATCATAATTCAACAAAGGTGAAATCAATGCATCTCTCGTGATACAAGCATCTCCACATGGATTCAAAGAGCTCAAGGGGTGGCGAGGAGTGTTGAGACTACAGAATTCTCCCAGTTGTTGAGAGCTTTTAACAACCTCGTGAATACTAAGGCAAATGAGGGGCGGTCTGAGCTTTTAACAACCTCGTGAATACTAAGGCAAATGAGGGGCGGTCTGTTTGAATGTTGGAATGCTAAGCTTAAATGGGATGGTTCCTTTCTTAGCATACCTCCCATGAAAGATAGATGATCAAAAGTTGCAAGTCAATGAAGCTTAAAGACAAGTGGTGCACCATACCTTGATTGACAAGATGGGCATTAACTTCAGCATGCCCCTTCGTACTTCTTTCAAACTTCTACATGCGAGAGGATTGGTCATTAATAGTGAAAAGTTGTACCTATGTAGCAAAGATGGGAATTTATTTCATGTGGTTTTGGGTCTTTGCAAATGTGCTTGTAGAGTCCACCCAATTTGGTTTAGATTCAATATTTGGTTTACATTGCTCTTCATTAATCATGAAAAGATGCAGCTCTATAGCGACGGTGGGATTTTATTTCAAATGGTTTTTTGCCTTTGAAAGTGTGAATGGAGAGCCCACTTAGTTTGGTTCAGATTCAATATTTGGTTTGCATTGCTCTTCATTATTGAAAAGCATTGTAGTCTCTGATCTCAGCATATCATTTCAAGAAATTTGGGGCGTCGCAAGCCGAATATCTATGGCCGAGGGGAACGACATAGCATCGCGGGCGGAGAGGGTAAAAGTTTGCTTATGGTAGTCCCATACACTTTGTATTAAAGAAGGAACTAGTGTCCAAGACTCCTTATAGAAGGAGTACCCTAGAATTATTGGAGCTGAAAATGCAATTGCATGAGTTGCTAGAAAAGGGATACATTCAACGAAGTGTGTCTCCATGGGGAGCACCTGTCTTATTTGTTAAAAAGGAAGATGGAACTCTCAGGCTGTGTATTGATTACAAGCAGCTAAATAAAGTCGCAGTGAAGAACAAGCTCCATTCATGGCTTGTAGTTTTGGATGTTCCTAGCTTGAAACTCTTCTGATATTTTCACTAATTTCAAATTTGGGCTCTTCACCAATACTTCGAAAAACATGGAGGGACAGCCATTCAAGTCATTGTATCCCCTATGAAATCTCTAATCTGCATCGAGTTCAGAGTGTTCAACAAATTGAGGACCTTCAAGTGGCTCTCCCATTATAGCAACAAGATGACATCTCAGCTAGACTCTAAAGGTCCAAAAACATCTCTAATCTGCATCGAGTTCAGAGTGTTCAACAAATTGAGGATCTTCAAGTGGCTCTCCCATTATAGCAACAAGATGACATCTCAGCTAGACTCTAAAGGTCCAAAAACATTGATCAACAGTAGTACGTTGAATTATCAATAGTAGTAGCCCATCAAAGTCAACGAACTRAGAAATTGGAAGCACATTTCAACATGYTATTTGTGGGTTTTGCTAAGAGTTCTCACTCTCTAGTTTTTCTTCCAAAGATTTCTATTGGATCTGTCACAGCAACAGTTAAAGATGAAAAAACAATGCAGCAAATGCATGAAGAYATGACAAATGAAAATGTAGCTTTGGAACTCAACTTTCAARCAGAYATAAAGCAAGAAGCCCTTTGTGGGCATRTTTTCTTCTAAGCTCACGCTCTTCTATGTTTTGTAAGACTGATATTACTAGCTCAGTGCATTATGCTACTAGTAGGCTTTTCAGTTATGTTGCTAGAACTATGAAAGCAATTTAGTTGACAGTAATTTTGAAATTTTGGGGTTTTTTTAAACTATGATCTCATACATTCAACTTTAATTTGTATTGTTTCGCTATACAGTCCAGCCACAGCCTTCTCTTAATATAAAGGATAACCATTCCAGCACATATATATACCATTCTAGTGCATATATATATAGTGCAAATACATAAAATTACATCATGTTTAACACCAAACAATATTTTCCTCAGAAATTTAACAATATTCCAAGATTGCACCTAGCTTTAAGTGAAGCCCCTCCTAATCTTATTCACATGTTTTAATTGTCTACTCTAGAAAATCTCTTACAACGCTTTGTTTGCATATCAATAAGCATAAGCACACATCTTTACACCAAATCCATGTTTCTTACAACGCTTGTTTGCATATCAATCAGCATAAGCACACATCTTTACACCAAATCCATGTTTCTGCCAAGGCATGAATGGTTCCCATAACAAGGTTGGCTGAATATATGGAAAAATAGTCAAAAGCAAACTCGAGGACAATATGAATGGAAATCAAATCTATGAGTGCAAACTATACCTTCATTCCAGGCCTACCTCCTAAGGTTTGACGAGGTATTTAGTTACAGTTTCATATATGTGCTCACCCACAACGAACCAACAATATACATATGACCATGAAATAACATGTATAATAAACAAATAATAGCATAAACCATCTATACACATCACACCATCATGTCTAGCCTCTAGGAGACTCGGATATAAGAAATTTTATAAAACGCAGAATATAGAAATGAAACAATATTAATAATAGTTCAGCTAATGTTAACAATTGATGTGCAGCCACCACTTGGGTGGACAGGACAAATGGTTAATAGAATTATAAAATACTTTAAATTACTCACTTCAAAGGACTCCTGTGCTAGTTAAGGATTTTAATGAACGAGTATTGGAGCAAAGGTGACCACTTGACTGAAAAGTTAAGGAGTTTAAAAAATTTGCTGTTAAATGTGTATAATTTAGGTTGATGAGGATCTAATTGAATAAACTTTGAAGAGATCAATTTGTTGACCAGAGCGGCAGAGACAAAATTCCTTGATGGTTTCAATTTGCAGTACCACAAATTTTATGAAGTAAACCAAAACATAGAAATTTGAAAGATGAATGTCCATCAAAATATAAACCTAAAAAGCTCAACGATTGTATCTGCAAAACAAATATTTCCATTTAGAACTTGAGATTACTGCTTGAAACAATAGCAACTGTCGCATAGCCCACTACACTTTTGTTTGACATTCTTCAACTTTTTTTGGAAATTTCTTCAAAATATTTATACTGCTGCTTCAAAAATATATTGAGTTTCAGACTGTTACAACCTGCATGCTATAATGAAATATCCCAAATCGGCAGCATATGCCATGTATCTTCAATAAGGTTCGTCACAAGATATTACCTGCTTTGAAAACTAACAAAGGCCTTGATTTATACACATTTCCCTCCACGGTGTTTGATAAATTACTGTGACGTCCTGTAAAGACTTGCTTCCTATCAGGATTCCTAACTGAGGTCTGGAGCTGTAGCATTGAAATCAGATCTGCAAATTGAAGCCAGAATAAATTCATGCTATGCTGCATGTTCCTACAACATTAGCTGATGAAGGATGGAGGCATGGTGATCATCAATTTACCAGGCTGCAGATACTGTTCAATTCACTGTTCCAGCAGTACATGTCAAACTAGAACATGTAGACTGTAACAATTTTTTCTACTGAAAAAGAAAAGAAAAACTGTAGATCCTGATTGACCATTTGAATGGCTCATTTGACCAAAACTTCTGAGTTATATTGATTTTTGGGGTGTTGTTTTTCTGCAAAACTTGCCCTGCTCTTTAATAGGATGTGTGAATACATTCCTGTATGATGTATGTACTTTTTAATAACTGTATCTTCAAAATAACACATAGCCACAGCAAACGTTCATGCACTGAAAAAGAGCTCCAATCAATTGGAAGAGCCCAAAATAAAAGCATGTATTTCACTCCAACTAGAGACGGTATAAAGAATACCACTTTGTTTTGTCCAACAACTAGAACCTTCTACATATGCTCTCTCCTGTTTGAGAAGACCAGAAAACAAAGGAACAAAGGATACTCCAAAACGTTTTCCAACCCTTCTTAGCGTTGAGCTTGTACCAATCACTATTCCAATATCTGCCTGAAGAAGACAAAGCAAGTCACCTAAACCGTCCCCAATGTATATAGAGATATGTTCCGTGTCCTGGTCCTTTGAAGAACTCCAAATATTATTGAAGATTTTCAACTTGTCAACTGGGGACTCAACACGCCTATCAATACCACCAGTAGAGACTGATTCCACAAAGGTGAGTTCATTTGAATGAACCTGTAAACCATCCAAACCGCCTGCAAGAAGATACAATGCATGATCTTTAGTATACCTATAACAATTTAAAATAAGCAGTGTACCAAATGGATATCCACTATTGCATAAAAAAGAATGCATTTGTACAGGATTTACCAAATTAAATTTTCCCTCTTCCAACTTGAGTTTAGTACCTACAAGGTGAATGGGAAAAGTAGGCCATGATTGCAGCAACACAGATGCACCTAAACTTTTCCTCTCCAATTGTTGGGTTGAGTATCTCATGGTGCATGGGAAAAGCAGGCCAGGATTACAGCCACATAGAGAATTGTAAAAAGAAACGAATAAAATACAGAAAAACAGGTTGGATGGTGAAAATCATGCATTTTTATTAGATTGAGTAAAACGTTTATGCCTGGAAATGAGATGGAAAAAAGAAACAAAGAAGAAAAGGAACTCAATCATTTGAATGAAGGGGTCATAGTGTTCACAAAATCAAATGTGGCCATACATACAGGTTCTCAATAGGAAACAATTGACCATGGATGTGAGCATCTAGGTTCTTCCACATTGTGCCTTCCTAATACCTATATAGCATCCATAAATCAGCAATATCTAACATGCACTCATTTCAATGCCATTCCAAGAAAAGATTAATACCCTAGATTTACATGTGAAAGGAATCCACAAATAGAATCTTTGACTACTAGTAAGAGTGACCTTTACTTCAAAGGATTTCAGAGATTTCTAAGGCAACAAAAGCCTAAAGTATTATAACAATGTTAAATTGGATAATAGGATCTCAACCAGACTCTTCATATTGTCACCTCAACAATGATAACAATAGATATATAGTTACTGTCATTAACATCAAGATGCCACAAGTTCATTTTGGAGAAAGTGAGCATTATCATAAGCTTCTGGAGTTTTTACCCAATACAGTACAGATCCCTCTCCTCGTGTTTGCACTCTAATTCTGGAAGGAAAATCGGATGCCATAGGGCAGACCCAAACAAGGCCATGAACAAGTAAATTTCAAAACAATATGTTTATTTGCAGCAACAATGAAATAGAAGAAAATTTATACATGGCATGAAGAGATCAAAAGGGAAAAAAAAGTTAAATGATTATATTTTAGTAATTAATTTTCCATAAAAATATTTAGAGAACAGATTGAAAAGGTATGTAATATATCTTCTGCATAATGTTGCATTTTAAAAGTAACGCAAGATGAAAAAAGGAACATTTTAACTAACTTGGCAAAAATATTTGAATGTTGTCAATGATTTCTAGACCACAGAAGGAATGCACCAGATATTTGATCTAATATTTATAAAGTATTCTGGCGGTAATAAGACATTTTATGAGAAAGAAAACAAGCTAAACTGTAACAAATATCCATAATCATATATTATATGCAGGTATATGTATATATTTTGGAAAAGAACGTAAAATCATGAATCTAAATATTTTTAAAAATATATAGAACTTAATCCAGCTTGCCTCCACAACCAATCTTCTAGCTTGCAACATTTGAGCAGCTCTGCTAATTTCAATGTAAGCTACATAAACATGAGAAAGATGTTTGGTCCAAAGAACCTATTTCTTAATTGCTCTATATTACATTCGGTAAACTTGGATGGATTCACAACCAAGCCAGTAATTGAATATTATGTAGATACCTTGGATAGAAAACCAATGGACAACAAAGTTATTTTGATATATGGAAAACCGGTTACAAGTTATTAAACGCGACATTTCAGACTTCATTAAAGTGAATCTATCTTCAGGTGATCACAATGAAACGATTGAGATGAATCTTCTTAATGCTAAAGAGCATTTATAAATAATGAGTGATTCATGAGTGGCGAGTGAAGTTGGCTTAATGCTTAATAAACCACTACCCTTCATTCAAACCATCACCCAACTCAGAAAGCAGGTGTTATTAAAACGCTCGCCACCAGAGCTAAATGGATAGGTTGTTGACATAAAAGCATTTCCCTCATTTGATGGATATGGTGATAGAGAGCCATCATTCTTAAAGGGGGAGGCTTGATCTGTCCTGGATTGACACTAATAAGTTTACTATCAACATCACCAACCAACAACCTAACTTTAATTAGTTGATTCCACATTGACCAGATGGCTTTAATGTTCTGAAAGTTGAACCGAACAACCATGACATGTGTCAATTACACCAGTGTAGATCCATGTTAACTCTGGATCTATCATGCGCCGAGAGGCATCAAATCCCTTGAGGTGCAAACTTCTTTTTAGAGTGCAAAATTTGAGTAAAGGTTTGCACCTCAAGCAATTTAATCCCTCTCGACGCATTATAGATCTGGAGTTAAGATGGATCTATGCTGGTTCTTAAGATATATATATATGCCACATGTCAACCCCATGTTGAGCACAAAAGGAATTACACATCTCCCTCATACCAAGCAACACACCATTCAAATGTTTTAACCAAAAGAAATCTTTTAGTTTCAATTGTTATATATATATATATATATATATATATATATATATATATATATATA
>JZKD02S2135034.1:7031-25198 GCA_000966675.3 Picea glauca
TATATATATATATATATATATATATATATATATATACATATCTTTTTTCTAAATATGCAATTAATGACATTTAATTCTAACATCTCCTCGTGCAGGAACAATATAGATTGTCAGTGATGGGTGAAAGTCTCGAGGATATCTCCTATTAATACACATTAAACCAATATTTGTGGGGTGTTATATTATCCCTTCCAAGTGTTGATTTCAAAATCATGAAATGGCGTTCGCACGTCGTCAGCTTGGCACATTCACGAAACCTCTAATCCTTAATTGCTCTTCACCATACCCACCACCTTCACATTTCTAAATATGCAATAAGTAATATTTACTACTAGCAGTTCATCATGCACCACCCATATAAATTGTCATTAATCAATGAAAGGCTCGAGGAGATTTCCCATTCATAATAATTTAACCAATATTTTGTGGAGAGTTACATTATTAGCTCAAACTATTCATTTCAACCATCGTCTGGAGTACAGAAACGTTCTCATAAACCTATGGCATTGGCTTGATGACAGTTCTGTGGAGATACAGTGAACATCTTTGGGAACAAGGACCAACAATTCCATTGGTCCAAGGAATATTCTTATTACTCAACCGTTGTTGCCCAAAACCAAGTAATTTGGACCTCTAGGATTGCTTGTGCAGGCTGTGTCCCTAAATTTTTTGACTGTAAGGATCTAGTCTCTTGGTGCATCGATAAATTTATTTCAAACAAAAGAATTATTCCAGTGCGGGACCGCTCTTATGTTTCTTTGTCACCTCAGGTCTTCCGCCAGATGTTAAGATTGTCGAAGCCAACATTGACATTCAAAGGAGAAGATTGAAAACAGTTCCTAGAAAATCATAATAATAGGTTCAACCTATTGCCTCATTTATTGGAAGACCCGATTTTGGTTCCTAAAGATATCACAAGCTTCCAGGTTAGTTCATTTAGAAATCCATTCCATGAAATTGCCTCGTTGTTTACAAGAATAACAGTACAGGAGTCCACAACAACTGTTTCCCGGATGACTCTTTATATTTTGTATTTCATAGTCAAGGAACAAGACATTTTTTATTGGGGCAAGTTAATTTCCCATGAAATCTATTCCCAATTCTCAATCTTCAAAAGGGAAAATAAATTTTATATGTAATCCTACTTAGTTTTTGCGATAGCACATTGCTTCCAGTTTCTAGAACTGTCTTTGTCAAAGAATGTAAATTGGGAAATCGACCCAGTAACATTATGGTACCAGGACTTGTGGAAGCACAAGGATTCCCACTATTTTTATGAGGTTTTTAATGGATTTGTGTCTGTTTTCAAATTTTTTTTGTTAGGATAAGATGATCCCCGCATATCTGAACAAGAAACCCATTTTTTGGATAGGAAGGGGACACTTGAACATTTAGATAATTACACCGTGATAAGAATTTTTGGCTCCAGGGAAAAACTTGCTCTGCTTCCATGTCACATTACGGACATAATGTTTTTTGCAGAAGTAGCATGATAATACAACTATTGGTTGCATCTATTGCAAAATAAGAAAAAAAAACAATTCATTCCTCTGCCTTGGAAAGTCGGGAACTTCGTGTTGAAAAACATCAACAAAATTGACAAATTCCCAATGCATTCTAGGAAATTCAACCTGAGATATGCTGAAATCCTAAGAGGTTTTGACCCAGATAATATTTTTCGACAACATTTACAAAAACTTGGCTTCAGCAATTGTTTCTTAAAAAAAAAAACCTGTCCAAAAACACAGACACTGGCGGCAATGCTCCTTCTTCTGATGCCGACGACCTAGACACACTGCAAAGGAACACAAAATTGTACAGGAAACAAGGGAAAGGCCCCGGTGACAAGAGTGTTCAATTGATGAATAACACTCCAAAAAGTATGACATCCCAGGGAATCACTGCAATGACCCACCACAACAACAAAGAAACTCATTTTTCTTCAAACGTTGGAGGAGATAACGACCCTCCTCACTCTAAAATTGATAGTTCTCACAAGCTTCCAATAGACAAGAAGAGAAAAAAAATGAGGGACAGGTGGAAGAGCCCAAAATTTAGAGTGAGAACATGGAACTTGATCTTGATCTGGATAGTGTGCTCCACTACCTTGATCAGCCAGGAAAAGAAATCTAGCATAGTCATCTAATGGACATATCTAATATCGAAAATTTTGATGAAGATGAATCCTTCATGTTCTAGAGCGTTGTTTTTGACAACCAATCCTGTTAAGCCGTAATATTGGCTCATTACCCCTTAATTGGGTCATATTACATTAGTAATGTTATTTTATTTATGTTGTCTTTATTCCATCATTTGTAATTATACCTCCTAGTCTCCTATATATACCAAGGAGACATTTTCATTTGGAATCATCTTGTACTTGAACATTTATGTGGGGTAAAAGGAGGTTTCCCCCTTGAAGAGGATTATTATCTGAAATTATCTCTTTTTCAAGGTGTTGAGTACTTGTTTTCAGTTTTTTCTATTCTATATTGATATTTGGTTCTTAACATATGGTATCAAAGCTCAAGGTCTTAGGGTTTCGCTGCTAGATCTGAGACACCTTGAAATTTTTGCTATAACTTGTTTTCTACAACATTTCATAAGGAACAACTTGGAGGATATTTAGTAGATAGATCAAGGTACAGTGGGTTGAAATTTCAACTCCTTAGACCCTATAATTTCAGAGCTACAACCTGTACAACATAGGGTTCTGGAATCATCCTGAACTGAGCCATTGCGTAGTTTTCACTATAAAATTGTTACTGTAACATTTCAGACCCTAAATTTCATAGGATATTCACATAAATTAGTAAGGTATATGTGGTAAAAATTTCAGCTTATGGGTCATCTTCCATTTGTAGATACACCTTTTGGAAGATAGAGTATCTAACTAGTCCTATTGACTAGTATCAAGAAGGTGTTCCAGGTAAAACAATCATAACTTCTTCCTAGAGTATCCAAATTGAGTGGGACTAGATTCATTGTATAGTGGAATATCTTTAGTATTTTTGGTACGAGTTTCATATTTTTATATCAATTATTGTGTGTGGGGCACTATTATAACCCTAAACTGCACCACACATGCTTACCTGGCATTAGGCCAACTCATATCCCTTCCTTGCCAAAGCCATGCTGAATAAACTCTTGAAAATCCTCTTAAATCAAGTGACACATGCCCTAACCCACTATTGCACGCGTTGGAACGTTGGAAGGCCTCTTACAGCACGAGTTTGAACGCTGGCAGGCCTACTACAACCCGCGTTTACCTAACAAAGCACAAAAACAGGAAATTTGTCGATGGGACAAAAAGCTATGGGTCAGTTAACTGAAACTCCCAACCATGCATGGCTGAGAGTTCGTCCAAAACCCTAGCTCCTTCTAGCCTATAAAAGAAGGGTTAGGGGTACTATTTGGAAGAAGAAAAAAGATAGCAAAGAAACTCTGCCCATTTGCCGAATCCATTTGTCCCAACCCTTTAGCGTTTCCTCAAGCCTAAGGAGAATTAATGCAAAGTAGTTGGAGGACAAAGAAGAGGAAGAGCCCAGGATCAGGATCAAGGAACGGTGGCCGGTCTCAACATTGATTGTAAGTTGATTCATCTTGAAAATAATAAAGAAATACTTTTCCCGTCCCAATGCATGAGTTATATATGATTCATTTGATTTCTTCTTAATCTCTAACCCTCAAATAGAAAAATAGCATGCATGCGTAGTGTTTTGTCTTGATTGCAGGATTGTCTTTGGAAGGAGCAGCACAAGCAAGTGGACAAAACGCAACGGAGGATCTACACCAAACATCAGTAAAAAGGTTAGTAGGTCCTTTCCATGCTTGTATGTGAAAAATGGTTTTAGGTTTGGGGTGGTAGGTTAAATGTGATTTCTTTAAGGTCATGATCTGCATGCAAGCCTAACCCTAGCTTGTTAGTCCGTAGGGTATTATTTACCAACAACAGAATTGGCGACTCCACTGGGGATATTACTCTTAGGGTTTCCGGATTTAGTTGAGTTTTTTGGGTAGTTTAAAGGATTCGATTTCCTGTTTCTTGTTTGTCTGTTTTCTGTTAGGTCAGAGCTAGCAGGGAACCTGGTTCTTGATACCAGTTTTTTCCTTAACTGTTGCTTGATGATAATTATCGGGACACACAGAGGTACACACAGCCTGCACGCATGTGACCCGCACCCTAACCTTCTATAGCCCGTGTTTGAATGCCTACTATAGGGGTTTCAGTAGCGTGTAGGAGTCAGAGAGCTTGAGAGGTATTCCTCCTCTTCCCTGTCATAATTATACATTCTTAGGGGGCTTTCTGGATCCTGTCTAAGTCTTGTTGGTTCGTAGTCTTGTCTCAGTTTTCTTTATTGCATTTTGTTATTCATTATAATTATTTTTCTTTTATGTTAGAAGAAGCATCCAAGCCTTCAAGAGACATTAGTTGTCAATAGCAGAGGCCTCTTCCAGGTCTGGGCTGCTTGTGTTTAGTTTTTTCTTGGATTTTATAGCTACACGCGGCCTGTGCCAGTTCAGCCCGCGGGTACCCGCGCTCTGTTATAGCTCAGCACGCGTTTGCACGCGTGCTATTTCAGTGACAATAGTAGGCTTGACAGGTTGTTTTTCAATCAGGGTGGGGCAGTCATCCCCTCCTGTGGTGAGAAGTGTTCCTCTCAGGAGTTTGAGTCTAGGGTTGCACAGTCAGTAGGTTAGGGCCTCTTATCCTTAGCCTATTTTTTCTTAGTTGATAGTTGATAGAAAAGACAAAGNCTTCAAACGTTGGAGGAGATAACGACCCTCCTCACTCTAAAATTGATAGTTCTCACAAGCTTCCAATAGACAAGAAGAGAAAAAAAATGAGGGACAGGTGGAAGAGCCCAAAATTCAGAGTGAGAACATGGAACTTGATCTTGATCTGGATAGTGTGCTCCACTACCTTGATCAGCCAGGAGAAGCAATCCAGCATAGTCATCTAATGGACATATCTAATATCGAAAATTTTGATGAAGATGAATCCTTCGTGTTCTAGAGCGTTGTTTTTTACAACCAATCCTGTTAAGCCCTAATATTGGCTCATTACCCCTTAATTGGGTCATATTACATTAGTAATGTTATTTTATTTATGTTGTCTTTATTCCATCAGTTGTAATTATACCTCCTAGTCTCCTATATATACCAAGGAGACATTTTCATTTGGAATCATCTTGTACTTGAACATTTATGTGGGGTAAAAGGAGGTTTCCCCCTTGAAGAGGATTATTATCTGAAATTATCTCTTTTTCAAGGTGTTGAGTACTTATTTTGAGGTTTTTCTATTCTATATTGATATTTGGTTCTTAACATATGGTATCAAAGCTCAAGGTCTTAGGGTTTCGCTGCTACATCTGAGACACCTTGAAATTTTTGCTATAACTTGTTTTCTACAACATTTCATAAGGAACGGCTTGGAGGATATTTAGTAGATAGATCAAGGTACAGTGGGTTGAAATTTCAACTCCTGAGACCTTATAATTTCAGAGCTACAACCTGTACAACATAGGGTTCTGGAATCATCCTGAACTGAGCCATTGCGGAGTTTTGACTATAAAATTGTTGTTGTAATGTTTCAAACCCTAAATGTCAGAGGATATTCACATAAATTAGTAAGGTATATGTGGTAAAAATTTCAGCTTATGGGTCATCTTCCATTTGTAGATACACCTTTTGGAAGATAGAGTATCTAACTAGTCCTATTGACTAGTATCAAGAAGGTGTTCCAGGTAAAACAATCATAACTTCTTCCTAGAGTATCCAAATTGAGTGGGACTAGATTCATTGTATAGTGGAATATCTTTAGTATTTTTGGTACGAGTTTCATATTTTTATATCAATTATTGTGTGTGGGGCACTATTATAACCCTAAATTGCACCACACATGCTTACCTGGCATTAGGCCAACTCATATCCCTTCGTTGCCAAAGCCATGCTGAATAAAATCTTGAAAATCCTCTTAAATCAAGTGACACATGCCCTAACCCACTATTGCATGCGTTGGAACGCTGGAAGGCCTCTTACAACACGAGTTTGAATGCTGGCAGGCCTACTACAACCCGCATTTACCTAACAAAGCACAAAAATAGGAAAGTTGTCGATGGGACAAAAAGCTATGGGTCAGTTAACTGAAACTCCCAACCATGCATGGCTGAGAGTTCGTCCAAAACCCTAGCTCCTTCTAGCCTATAAAAGAAGGGGTNCGGTCTCAACATTGATTGTAAGTTGATTCATCTTGAAAATAATAAAGAAATACTTTTCCCGTCCCAATGCATGAGTTATATATGATTCATTTGATTTCTTCTTAATCTCTAACCCTCAAATAGAAAAATAGCATGCATGCGTAGTGTTTTGTCTTGATTGCAGGATTGTCTTTGGAAGGAGCAGCACAAGCAAGTGGACAAAACGCAACGGAGGATCTACACCAAACATCAGTAAAAAGGTTAGTAGGTCCTTTCCATGCTTGTATGTGAAAAATGGTTTTAGGTTTGGGGTGGTAGGTTAAATGTGATTTCTTTAAGGTCATGATCTGCATGCAAGCCTAACCCTAGCTTGTTAGTCCGTAGGGTATTATTTACCAACAACAGAATTGGCGACTCCACTGGGGATATTACTCTTAGGGTTTCCGGATTTAGTTGAGTTTTTTGGGTAGTTTAAAGGATTCGATTTCCTGTTTCTTGTTTGTCTGTTTTCTGTTAGGTCAGAGCTAGCAGGGAACCTGGTTCTTGATACCAGTTTTTTCCTTAACTGTTGCTTGATGATAATTATCGGGACACACAGAGGTACACACAGCCTGCACGCATGTGACCCGCACCCTAACCTTCTATAGCCCGTGTTTGAATGCCTACTATAGGGGTTTCAGTAGCGTGTAGGAGTCAGAGAGCTTGAGAGGTATTCCTCCTCTTCCCTGTCATAATTATACATTCTTAGGGGGCTTTCTGGATCCTGTCTAAGTCTTGTTGGTTCGTAGTCTTGTCTCAGTTTTCTTTATTGCATTTTGTTATTCATTATAATTATTTTTCTTTTATGTTAGAAGAAGCATCCAAGCCTTCAAGAGACATTAGTTGTCAATAGCAGAGGCCTCTTCCAGGTCTGGGCTGCTTGTGTTTAGTTTTTTCTTGGATTTTATAGCTACACGCGGCCTGTGCCAGTTCAGCCCGCGGGTACCCGCGCTCTGTTATAGCTCAGCACGCGTTTGCACGCGTGCTATTTCAGTGACAATAGTAGGCTTGACAGGTTGTTTTTCAATCAGGGTGGGGCAGTCATCCCCTCCTGTGGTGAGAAGTGTTCCTCTCAGGAGTTTGAGTCTAGGGTTGCACAGTCAGTAGGTTAGGGCCTCTTATCCTTAGCCTATTTTTTCTTAGTTGATAGTTGATAGAAAAGACAAAGGAAAAAAAAATTAATTGTGTTTTATGGTTTTTAGACAAGCGTAAGAGTCGATGCTTTCTTGATTTCCATTGTGTGTCTTTGCTTTGGTTCTTTGTGGTCTACGCTTTAAGCCAGAATTTTATTTTGTCCTCTTGGTTTTCTGTTTGTTGGCATTTTCCCTTTGTTGCTTCATTTAGCACTCAAATAAAAAAATATATATATCACTTTTTCATTTTCTTCTTGGCTTGAAGATTGTGTTGTTGCATCAATAGCTAGGGAGAAGTATTTTTGTTCATAATTTTTAGTAGTGCATTTAGAGCATAAGTAGCTCATAGTTGAGCAAAAATTCCTTTAGGTTTGCTGCATGAAATCTTAGCAAAATTTAAAAGAAAAGAAGTCTTTCTTTGTGAAAAGTTGTTGATTTTTACATTCAGTAAAAGTTTTTGTTTCCAGCATTTTTCATTCATTTTTTCTTTGAGTCTTTACACACCATCAGTTTCACCTTCAGACCTTGTGACATAAAAAATCCCATAAAAGCAACGCTAATTTAAAATCTATTAGACCTTTTGTTTGTAGGGTTCATACACTAGCTCAGGACTAGGGCCTTGGAATAGGTTGGAGAGGAAACTCTCCAAGGCCACTCAAAACCAAACATTGGAGTCTGTTATAGGGAGTGTAGAAGTCCAATTACATGGAAGTTATCCAGGACCCCCCTCTAACACAAGGGATAAACACGAGGTCGCATAAGGAAAGGTAATAGAGATAACCCCTCCAAAGCCAGACCGAGCATAATGGAGAACACATATCGAGGATTTGTCTTGGGATTCCGTCGTTTGCATTTGCAACGGAGCTTCGTGGATCTCGAATCCATTCGAGGTCCTCAGTTGTCTTCCGAACCATTTTCTCTCGATACCCTGGACAGGTTTCGGGCTTGATACTCTGCTCATTGTGGTCTACCTGACTATTGACTGTACCCGCCTGGTGACTATTCGCGTGCTGGCAAACTAGTTGCCAATATTTTTTAGGGACATACACAGGTGACTGTGGGGTTATACCGTGGTACCTAGGAAAGACATCGGGCCATGATTTGCAGAGTATACCCAGAGGGTGCTTCCATTTTCGAGTTACACTTGCACCGATAAGTTGCTCTAGTGTTGGTTTTTGTAACTGTTCTTCCAAATAGTTAGTGATTGCTTGTCTTATCTCATAGGAGCTTCTTTTTTAGTGTGTGTTACTGTTTGATCATGTAGAATACCTTAGCATGTCTTGGATCTTCTCACACAGTGGAGGATCCCAAGCTCCGCCGGTCACGAAGGCTCTTGGGCCTGCCGCCAGTTATACTAGAGCCACCCCCGCAACCTTTGAGGCGGAAGCTAGACCAACAAGGGTCTTTCGAAGAAACTGGGTTACAAACCATTGTGCCTGAACAACTCCCAGAGGAATCAATCGCCAATATTGGCTCAGTTGAAACCCCAACCACTAATACTTGTCCATCGGTCATTGTACCTATCTAGTTTTACGAACGCCTGTCAGTGCCTCACACAGTTATGGAACCAAACACTATTACTTCCTCTAGGAATTCTTCCATTCCTACCACCGTTGCTACCACAGGAGAAGCATCTCCTAANCGGTCTCAACATTGATTGTAAGTTGATTCATCTTGAAAATAATAAAGAAATACTTTTCCCGTCCCAATGCATGAGTTATATATGATTCATTTGATTTCTTCTTAATCTCTAACCCTCAAATAGAAAAATAGCATGCATGCGTAGTGTTTTGTCTTGATTGCAGGATTGTCTTTGGAAGGAGCAGCACAAGCAAGTGGACAAAACGCAACGGAGGATCTACACCAAACATCAGTAAAAAGGTTAGTAGGTCCTTTCCATGCTTGTATGTGAAAAATGGTTTTAGGTTTGGGGTGGTAGGTTAAATGTGATTTCTTTAAGGTCATGATCTGCATGCAAGCCTAACCCTAGCTTGTTAGTCCGTAGGGTATTATTTACCAACAACAGAATTGGCGACTCCACTGGGGATATTACTCTTAGGGTTTCCGGATTTAGTTGAGTTTTTTGGGTAGTTTAAAGGATTCGATTTCCTGTTTCTTGTTTGTCTGTTTTCTGTTAGGTCAGAGCTAGCAGGGAACCTGGTTCTTGATACCAGTTTTTTCCTTAACTGTTGCTTGATGATAATTATCGGGACACACAGAGGTACACACAGCCTGCACGCATGTGACCCGCACCCTAACCTTCTATAGCCCGTGTTTGAATGCCTACTATAGGGGTTTCAGTAGCGTGTAGGAGTCAGAGAGCTTGAGAGGTATTCCTCCTCTTCCCTGTCATAATTATACATTCTTAGGGGGCTTTCTGGATCCTGTCTAAGTCTTGTTGGTTCGTAGTCTTGTCTCAGTTTTCTTTATTGCATTTTGTTATTCATTATAATTATTTTTCTTTTATGTTAGAAGAAGCATCCAAGCCTTCAAGAGACATTAGTTGTCAATAGCAGAGGCCTCTTCCAGGTCTGGGCTGCTTGTGTTTAGTTTTTTCTTGGATTTTATAGCTACACGCGGCCTGTGCCAGTTCAGCCCGCGGGTACCCGCGCTCTGTTATAGCTCAGCACGCGTTTGCACGCGTGCTATTTCAGTGACAATAGTAGGCTTGACAGGTTGTTTTTCAATCAGGGTGGGGCAGTCATCCCCTCCTGTGGTGAGAAGTGTTCCTCTCAGGAGTTTGAGTCTAGGGTTGCACAGTCAGTAGGTTAGGGCCTCTTATCCTTAGCCTATTTTTTCTTAGTTGATAGTTGATAGAAAAGACAAAGAAAAAAAAAATTAATTGTGTTTTATGGTTTTTAGACAAGCGTAAGAGTCGATGCTTTCTTGATTGCCATTGTGTGTCTTTGCTTTGGTTCTTTGTGGTCTACGCTTTAAGCCAGAATTTAATTTTGTCTTCTTGGTTTTGTGTTTGTCAGCATTTGCCCTTTGTTGCTTCATTTAGCACTCAAATAAAAAAATATATATATCACTTTTTCATTTTCTTCTTGGCTTGAAGATTGTGTTGTTGCATCAATAGCTAGGGAGAAGTCTTTTTGTTCATAAGTTTTAGTAGTGCATTTAGAGCATAAGTAGCTCATAGTTGAGCAAAAATTCCTTTAGGTTTGCTGCATGAAATCTTAGCAAAATTGAAAAGAAAAGAAGTCTTTCTTTGTGAAAAGTTGTTGATTTTTGCATTCAGTAAAAGTTTTTGTTTCCAGCATTTTTCATTCGTTTTTGATTTGAGTCTTTACACACCATCAGTTTCACCTTCAGACCTTGTGACATAAAAAAATCCCATAAAAGCAACGCTAATTTAAAATATATTAGACCTTTTGTTTGTAGGGTTCATACACTAGCTCAGGACTAGGGCCTTGGAATAGGTTGGAGAGGAAACTCTCCAAGGCCACTCAAAACCAAACATTGGAGTCTGTGATAGGGAGTGTAGAAGTCCAATTACGTGGAAGTTATCCAGGACCCCCCTCTAACACAAGGGATAAACACGAGGTCGCGTAAGGAAAGGTAATAGAGATAACCCCTCCAAAGCCAGACCGAGCATAATGGAGAACACATATCGAGGATTTGTCTTGGGATTCTGTCGTTTTCATTTGCCACGGAGCTTCGTGGATATTGAATCCATTCGAGGTCCTCAGTTGTCTTTCGAACCATTTTCTCTCGATACCCTGGACAGGTTTCGGGCTTGATACTCTGCTCATTGTGGTCTACCCGACTATTGACTGTACCCGCTTGGTGACTGTTCGCGTGCTGGCAAACTAGTTGCCAATATTTTTTAGGGACATACACAGGTGACTGTGGGGTTATACCGTGGTACCTAGGACAGACATCGGGCCATGATTTGCAGAGTATACCTAGAGGGTGCTTCCATTTTCGAGTTGCACTTGCACCGGTAAGTTGCTCTAGTGTTGGTTGTTGTAACTGTTCTTCCAAATAGTTAGTGATTGCTTGTCTTATCTCGTAGGAGCTTCTTTTTTAGTGTGTGTTACTGTTTGATCATGTAGAATACCTTAGTGTGTCTTGGATATTCTCACACAGTGGAGGATCCCAAGCTCCGCTGGTCACGAAGGCTCTTGGGCCTGCCGCCAGTTATACTAGAGCCACCCCCGCAACCTTTGAGGCGGAAGCTAGACCAACAAGGGTCTTTCGAAGAAACTGGGTTACAAACCATTGTGCCYGAACAACTCCCAKAGGAATCAATCRCCAATATTGGCTCAGTTGAAACCCCAACCACTAATACTTGTCCATCGGTCATTGTACCTATCYAGTTTTACGAACGCCTGTCAGTGCCTCACACAGTTATGGAACCAAACACTATTACTTCCTCTAGGAATTCTTCCATTCCTACCACCGTTGCTACCACAGGAGAAGCATCTCCTAAATTGTCGTCATCGGGCCGAGCCACTATAGTCTTGGCCGCAACTATGTTGCATAGTGGACCGACCCCATCTATCGCGGCGACCACACCTCTCTTCACACCTAGTGCGACAAGCCCTCTGTTCTCATACAGTATGCCTAGTTCAAGTACAAGTCCTGCACTCACTTACTCCACTTTACAGACTTTGGGTCTGGGGGCAGGGAGCTCTAACACTCCTCTGCAAGGTCAACTTGGGGGCATTCCTGTCTCTTTTAATGCTTTTCCTTATGTTGGAGGTCATATCTCTCCTTCGTCCCCTTCGCTTGGTGGTCTGCATCAATAGTCCACCAGGAAGCCTACACACATGAGTTCATTTGGAGTTGGGAGTCAAGGAACACCTGCGCAAACTCTACCGATAGGTTCGTCACTGTTTGTTTGGAATGGGACGTTTGGTAACAACACTTTCGCATCCACTGCTTTCCCATATGGGGGCACTCCCATCTTTGGATAGTCTACCCTGGCGTAGGGTACTATTCCTGCGCCGGGGGCACATATAGCAGGACCTTGGAACTCAGGACAAGGATCCGTTCCTTCCTCTGGAATGTCGTTCTGGGGTAATTCTTTCCATAGTCAATGGAACCCTGAACATACTTCTATGCCTCTCCGATTGGGACCGGCATGGGGTAGTCCTTCCCAAAGTCCGTCAAACACGATGAATGCCCAACATCCTATGTCCTTTATGGGGAATCATCCAATGATGTCTCCACAGATGAAAAATCCTTACGCTAGTCAGGGCCATGGTTTCTACCAGAATCTGAGCTAGTAGTCAAACCTTTCCTGGCAACCTGGTGCCAGTCAAACTCCAGGACCCTTTTTCCTAGGCTATTAGCAGCAACCCAAATTACCATTCTTGGCGACGTTACACTTGCCAGATTTGACAGGGTTGTTAAATGATCCTATCTGTCACGATCCACGTTGGCCTCCTATGCCAACAAAGTTGCCTTTGGACATTCCAAAGTTTGAGGCCAAGCCTAATGAAGATCCAGGTGATCACGTGACTACTTTCCATCTTTGGTGTTCATCTAACTCATTGAAAGATGACTCCGTCCAGTTGCGATTGTTTCAATTCACTCTTATCGGGAGTGTCGTGAAATAGTACATCGAGCTTGATCGCTCACGATATTCTTCTTTTGGCGAACTGGCTATGGCCTTCCTTAACCATTTCCAGTTACCTGTGAGATACGACACGAGCATATAACTACTTGCCAATTTCGAACACACGACAGCGGACCATATCTCTGATCATATCTAAGAGTGGAGACGTCGAAAGAGTCTCATCAAAGTACCAGTCCCACCAGCATTCCTGCTTGAGTGGTTCCTTAAGTCTTTAGTACTGTAATTATCCAAAGACGTCGCAACTTCAGGGGTTTTCTCCAAAGAAGATGCCATCATGAGGGCTCAACAGTTTGAGCTCATCTATTCTAAGTCTAGTTTATTATACAACATCCTTCCGGATGCACCACGATCAATACTGGATAAAACTAGACAGAGAGTTGGACCACATGCCGATGGTATCGTTGGTTCAGCACAAACCAAGCCCGCTGAGCAATTGACAAAACAATTGCAACAGTTATCTATACAACATTCAACGTCCAACCAGACTACTGCTTTAGCTGCTCCTCCTACCCAAACGTCAGAAGTACACTTCGTGCAGACGACTAACCCAAAGACCCCCCAACAGGCCGAAGGGAATAAAAAACAAAGCAAGAAGGGTAAGGGGGATAAAAAACCCACTGATAATGCTGGTGAGGGCACTATAGAAAAATGGAAGGTGAGGTATCCGTGCAACTTATGTGCGGAAGACCACCCGACCCATCTATGTCCTCGACTTGCAGAGGCCCAAAAGTTTGTCACACAGCAAAAGCAAGTCGTGTTAACTAATCCCTTTCAGCATGGGCAAAATTTAACTCAAGCCTCTACAAGTGCCGAAGGGGGCAGCCTGGAAACCTGCCCTCCTCCAAACAGTTCCTCAGCCATGAACGTATATATGGTTAGGGTGGATTCTTTAATAATGACTAGAGAACACGACTATAGTAAACCAAGTGCCTCTGAAAAGGGTAAAGAAGCTGAGATCCCATCTCTTCCTCTACATATCGAGAAGACGTTGGGTGAAACAATGACATGCATCCCAAAGGGTGCATTTAAGAAAACTTCTCACAACCCAAATGCAAGGGCTGCCCAAAATTACTCTGTGGTGGAAGATTTATCACAAACCCCTTGTGCAATGTCCACTTTGGAGGTCCTCCAAAGTTACCCTGCTCAGAGGAAAGCCTTGTTGACTTCTTTAGTCTCTACTGAGACTTGTAACCTGGGTACCATCATGTTAGATACGACTGAATTGAAACCTCATCTGCCTTACCATGTCGCGTTTCAGATAGTAGTGGCTCATCCCATGAAAACTTTTACACGAAATATATTCTGCACGGTGGTTGATGAGGGCACTTCGACTTGCGTTATTTCGTCAGCATGTTGGAAATCCATTGGTCATCCCGCTTTGTCTCCATCACCTACTCTCCTTACTACGTTCGATGGTCGTTCTTTTCGATCACATGGCATCGTTCCTTCTTTCCTTGTGAAGTTAGGAGGGAAGACCATGTGTGTTGAAGTAGAGGTAGTCGATGCTCCCCTCGACTATAAACTCTTGTTAGGTCGGAGTTGGACTTATTCTATGCAAGCTGTGGTTGCTATAGTTTTCCAAGTCTTTTTGTTTTCACACGAGGGCCGAATAGTGACCATTGATCAATTGTCCTTATCTAGGCCTGACCCAGCTTTGGGGGCATCCACGGTTCCCATGATTGATAATCCTCAGCCCGGTGTCGTTAACGTAGGATTTGGTTTATGCCCATCCTTGATGGCTACCTTTGATTACCCACCTCCTCATAATGATGTCAAGTTTATATCTAATCACCACAAGGCTGATATTTTTCAAGTTTCGTCGTTCCGCATGACTTACTTTGTGGATCCGTGGATTCTTCCTTCCCCATCAGCCACGATGGATGAGATAGGGCACTCCGACATGTCCATGCCCTTGTCGGCTGTTGAAGTAGCGTACTCTTTAGTCCAACAAGCTTCAACTAACCCTGATCTGACTCCCGCACCAGAGTTGGATCCACTTCTAGAGCCTGTTTGGGCTCAGGGTTCTCTTGCTACCACCGATTCATTAGACTTAGTCTTTCCTTCTGAAGAAGCTGTAATCGAAGAAATGACTAGTCTGGACAAACCTTGGGAAGATCTTCATCACAGATCATATTTCCTCCCAGAGTTACACCGAATCGAGGCAGGAGAATTCACTATCACCATGATTGGAGATCAGTCATGTCCTATTAATCTCTTAGCTACACAGGAAATTTATGCTGAGGGAAATATGGTGACTATCACTGAAACTATACCTATTAACATCTCCCGAAACCCTGGCGTCGTGGAGAATGTATTCGTTGGAGCAGATTGCTACCCCGAAGAGATTCAGATTTACACAGATCTTTTCAAAGAATTCCACGACGTTTTTTCCTGGTCTTACGAAGCGATACCTGACATCGACCCACAAAGTGTCGATCATGGGCTACCTTTGTTGTTCTTCAATCTCACTTTGAGACCCAAAAGAAACATTCGGCGAGACTGCATTTATTCTTTTCGATCTCATCCGGATTAACTGAGAAAAGTAACCATCATGGAGTATTCTTTAAGCCCTTTTCAGACTCCTTAAAGATGAAAAGATTGTCGAGTGGCCTTGTTTCTTCACACTTGTTAAATTGGTCCAGAAGAATGTTCCTTAAACGGGTCTCCTTTTAAGCCCTTTTCAAACCCTCTAAAAATGAAAAGATTGTCGAGCGATCTTGTGACCTTTCATGCTCGTTAAACTGAAATTTGAAGTCACGTCTATCCAGCGGTAGTTTACCCCTTTTTCAGTCCAAATGGTCAACTGTATGAACAAAGGAATACTCTATTGAATTCCCATTCTTTAGAAGAGTATCCTCGGGTATAATTTTATTTCTTTTTTGGGCCTGAGGGACTAAATTTACAAAAAAGAAACCCCCCCCAGAGTCTATATTTAAGCTCTTTTCAGACTCCCTAAAATTGAAAAGATCGTCGAGTGACCTTATTCTTTCACACTCGTTAAAATGGTCTAGAATAACATTCCTGACAGAGTCCATAGTTAAGCTTTTTTCAGACTCCTTAAAAGTGAAAAAATAGCCGAGTGATCTTGTCCTTTTCACACTCGTTAAAATAGTTTTGAATTGACGTCTAATCGGTGCTAGTTTATCCCTTTTTCAAACCAATTAGACTATTGACGAAAAAGGTACCCCAATGGAGTTTCCTTTTATGTTTTTTCAGACTCTTTGAATATGAAAAATCACCGAGCTTCCCTTCTCTGGGCTCGTTAAAATTACATTGAAGGACGTTACCATTGTGTGTTCTATCAACTGCATTTGCATACCTTACCTATCAGTCTTGTAACAGTTTGCTTTTGCGTCTTAACACCTTTGGCCATTGGAGGATTTTTCCCGAGTATCATTTTCCTAGAACATCAGTCTTGTCCTTGTGCCTTGAGTGTGTATGTTTGTGGTGCTCGTTCCTCCATTGTAACGTAATATTCCTTTATTCTTTTTCACAAATTATCAAAAAGAACAAAAAATCAAATATACCCCAAAAAGAGGATGGGAAAAGTATTTTCTTTATTGGTAGCATAATGAGTTTCCCTTGGATAAAGCACATCTATCCATTTGATTCATCGGACTATGGGATGTAGTACGACCTTAGGAAGCTTTCCTCTCTATTTAGAGTCGTGTCCTCCACCGTTTGGTTCCTCTTCCAAACATATGGAGAGTTTGCGTTGCCTCCTGCTTCATAGACTTATGATTAACATATATGTTACCTGAGTCTTATCACTTGTCATGCTATTATCCAAGGGAATTTTTTCACTGAGCCTGACTCGGCCCCTCTGCAATATGTCTCTTGTCCGCATACCCGGCCATCTTGAACATCCAATCATGTCTTTGTTTGAAATCACTGAAGCCTTCAGTCCGATCATCAAGATTATCAAGTCCATAACCGATGAGCCGTCGAAGACCTCTAGGTAGTGCAGTCGTACACTCATATTACACTCCTACCCAAGTTTTAGAAGATTTTGAAGTTGTTGCTCGAGCTCTGAAGTACAACCATCAGGCCGAATCAGCTTCTGAGAGATGGATACTTTATATGTATATCTTTCTGATTTCGAGATGTAGCTCCACTGTGTATTATTCGCGGCTACTCTTTATAGTTATTTGACATGGATATACAGTATACTTGATTGGTATCCATGGTTCTATTTTATTTCGAGCATGGGTATGCCCGCCTCGGTGCGACATTTGTTATTTTGCAGACAACACCTCCTGATTCCTGATTCTTGGGATCACTCATTCAACATATCAGTACAGATTGTTAAAAGATTGGTAAGGTATTTCGGCCATCAGATGCTCTTCTGACCTCACACATTAGGGGGCATCTATTATAACCCTAAATTGCACCACACATGCTTACTTGGCATCAGGCCAACTCATATCCCTTCCTTGCCAAAGCCATGCTGAATAAACTCTTGAAAATCCTCTTAAATCAAGTGACACGTGCCCTAACCCACTACTGCACGCGTTGGAACACTAGAAGGCCTCGTACAACACGAGTTTGAACGTTGGTAGGCCTACTACGTCCTGCGTTTACCTAAAAAAGCACAAAAATAGGAAAGTTGCCGACGGGACAAAAAGCTATGGGTCAGTTAACTAAAACTCCCAGCCATGCATGGCCGAGAGTTCGTCCAAAACCCTATCTCCTTCTAGCCTATAAAAGAAGGGGTATGGGTACTATTTGGAAGAAGGAAAAAGATAGCAAAGAAACTCTGCCCATTTTCCGAATCCATTTGTCCCAACCCTTTAGCCTTTCCTCAAGCCTAAGGAGAATTAACGCAAATCAGTTGGAGGACAAAGAAGAGGAGGAGCCCAAGATCAGGATCAAGGAACGGTGGTCAGTCTCAATATTGATTGTAAGTTGATTCATCTTGAAAATAATAAATAAATACTTTTCCCATCCCAATGCATGAGTTATATATGATTTATTCGATTTCTACTTAATCTATAAACCTAAAATAGAAAAATAGCATGCATGTGTAGTGTTTTGTTTTGATTGCAGGATTGTCTTTGGAAGGAGCAACGCAAGCAAGCGGAAAAGGTGCAACAAAGGATCTACACCAAACATCAGTAAAAAGGTTAGTAGGTCCTTTCCATGCTTGTATGTGAAAAAGGGTTTTAGGTTTGGGGTGGTAGGTTAAAAGTGATTTCTTTAAGGTCATGA
>JZKD02S2135034.1:31937-45301 GCA_000966675.3 Picea glauca
AAACATAAGTTATTATATTAACACTATTTTCTAATTGACAAGAGGTTATTATACTAACACAAGAGTTTTTCATATTCATATTAACACTATTTGTAATCTTTTATTTATGTAAAACAATGATCAGAGGAAATAATGTAATGTTTGTTATCTTTCTCGAAAAGAGCTAAAGTGGGAGGAACCCATCACATTGAAATATAACGGTGGACTTGAAATTTGATCCCTTATTACAAGGATTTTATATTATCCAATAATTTGATGACCAAGGTGAAAGTCTGTTAAGTAGGTCACCATTGCAACTATTCCACCATATCCTAGCCCCTTCCTGACTTGATCACGTGACGTTGGATTTCATCACCAACTAATGATCATCGCAAGAAGTTTTGTTTTCTTGGTTGATTCCTAGATTTTATTAGCATATGCTATTTCTTTTTGTTAGTTGGCCCTAGATTTTTAGTGTGTACTGTTATTCTCCAAAATTGAGTCTATGGACAATAAAGGTCTTCCCCGATCATGTAGGATGCAAGGGCTACCTTCAAAAGGCTATCAACCCTTACCTCTTAACCCTCCAGAAGACAACTACCGTGGACAAGTAGAAAATCAATCTAATGCTGGAAGTGTTATTACTCCTCCATTAGATAACTCAGAAGGCGCTTTGGTTATGGTTGAAAATCTCACTCCTCACACTACATCTGTGTCAGTAACCCTTGTCGAACTACTTTTGCTTCATTTAGACTCCCTTGGGAACGTCATAGATAAAGAGGTCCCACGACTACCAGAGAGAATTTTTACCGAAACATATATGGGATCCACAGAACCAACCTTTGGTGATGAGTATAGGACTCATGTTCGTCCTAGCACTGCAGTAGATACAAATCCCACACCTGATCATTTTGTATGGAGGACTTCATCAAGATGCGATCTCTATGAGAATTTTGAATCCTTTCGATAGCCCTTTCATCCTCATGACCCTTCTGGTGAAACAGGACCATTCGGTCAAACCATGAATCACCCAGTTGATTAGGTCATTAACCCTACTATTATGCTAGCACAAGTCCATCTTAATGCTGGAATTATCACCTCTACTCATCTCCAAGGCACTTCGATCCCTACACCCAATTTTACAAGCTTTTACTCTACATCTCCACATGTTCCACATGATCCTGCTAGGACATCTTTTCACCTAAGAATGAATACCCTGCTAGAAAAATACAACTAGCTGGAGGGAAACCACCATCTAACAAACCTTTCCTTCCTGGAGGACTACCATTCTATGGTAGACCTACCCCTCCCAGGGACAGCCCCCTTTTCATCTTCCTCCTGGAGGGAAACCTCCCTTTGCTAGTCATACTCCGGTTGTTAATCCACCGTTGGCCAGGGGGCAACCTTTGTTTGCTGGAAACCCTTTACAATCCTGGGGAGTATCTTCAGGAGGAAATTTTATTCAACCCCACATTGGGGGGCACATGTATCATAACCCACTAGGAGGAGTATCAAATCTTGTTCCGTCTGGAACATATTAGGGACAACCTTATCCAAGAGGCATCCCAAACACCACCTGGAGTTGTTCGGGACAATAGACTTATCCTCCTCATGGGTCTAATGTGTATCTGCCTCTGGGATCTACTCCTTACCATCCTCAAGGGAAAAATTTTTATCCTCCTTATGAGAAATAAAATCACGCGGCCTATAATGCTCATAACCCACCGGGTTATGAAAATGTTTCTCATCCATCATCGAATCCTGCTTATCCTGGCCAACAAAAATCATATGTAGGAGGACCTACTGGTTACAAATATCCACCTAACCTAGTTTATGGTCCTACTTGTGTTCCTATGCCACACCAATATCATCTGCAAATTAACTGACAAATACCTTTCTTACAACTATGGATATCCTAGACTTGTCTCGGTTAACTAATGATCCTATTTTTCATTCACCAGTTTGGCCAGTCATTCCAGCTAAACTTCCTTTTGATATTCCTAAATTTGACAAAAAATCTGGCGAAGATCCAAACAACCATGTGATGAATTTCCATTTGTGGTGTTCATCAAACTCCCTCATGGATGATTTTGTACGTTTGTGTATTTTCCAGCAAACACTTATAGGCTCGACAACAAAGTGGTATATTGAACTACCACGTGCTTCTTTTCCTAATTTCAATTCCCTTGCCATGTCTTTCCTCACACACATTCAACTACCTATTTTCTACGAGATGGGTACTGAACTCTTGACCTCCCTTCATCAAACTGACTCTATGCATATCTCTGACCATATTCATGAGTGGAGACGACGACGAACGATGATCAAGGTAATTATTCTTGACATATTATTGGCGAAATGGTTTACTAAATCACTTTTACCCCCGATCACTCGCAATGTCTCTATGGGTGGTGT
This sequence comes from Picea glauca, assembly GCA_000966675.3. Classification (NCBI taxonomy): domain Eukaryota; kingdom Viridiplantae; phylum Streptophyta; class Pinopsida; order Pinales; family Pinaceae; genus Picea; species Picea glauca. The sequence continues at coordinate 34,332 of JZKD02S2135034.1, forward strand.
GGTCACCGAGGAAGAAGCCATTTCTCGGGCTCAGTACTTAGATTTGGTTTATTCACAATATGGTACTTTGTATGATTTTCTTCTGAATGTCATCCTCATCTCATCCATCTAAGACGTCATCCTCAAGATTTCATCCTCATCTCATGCGGATGGTGTTATCGGTTCCATCAAAACTCAATCTACTTCCCAATCGACCACACTCTCCTCTACCTCCCCCCAAAATCAAATATCTGAGGTGAATGTAGTTCAATCTTCCCCTTCACAACAATCTGGAGGTAAGAAGAAGACAAATAATAAATCAAAAAATACTAATAACAATGAACAACCAAAAAATCAATTTCAAACACTTGCTACCAAAAAGAAACCACAACGTAAACTGAAATTCATGTGTATCATTTGTGGTGATGATCACTACACTTGATACTGTCCACATCGCAATGAAGTGGCCAAAATTTTCCAGGAAAATTCACAACCCGCTGTTCTTAATCATCCTTTTCCACAACAACAATCCATGGTTTCTCAAACCCCCTCTTCTGGGGGTAGTTCTAGCCATCCTCATCACAAGGCCTCGATGAGTGCACATATTTATATGTTTAATGGGATTAATTTGAACACTCTCTTTAAGACATACGACATACCAGGTAACCCTGACAAAGGAAAGGACATTAACGGTACCAGTACTTTACCAGATCCATCACCATCCTCCGTTAGTCCTCCATCGGTTAATCCTCCATATGGACGATTTCATATTGAGAAACCTACGTTCAACTCTATCTTACGCCCTCCTAAGAGCACTATCCGCAAAGCTACCTTTAATCCTAGTTCACGTGCCGCCCAGAACTACAACATTGTTGAAGATTTGTCTTAAGCACCGTGTGCTATGTCTGCATTAGAAGTTCTACAACACTGCCCCAATAAACGTATAACTCTCTTGGCCGCTATTGGCATTGTTGATCCTAAGTTGTCCAACCATATCATGTTTAAACTGGAAAATTATGCGTCTTGACTCTCCCACCAAATTGCTTTTCAAGTTGATGTTGTTGTTCACAATCAACAAATCCACCGAATTATTCTGGATGAGGGAGACTCAACTTGTGTCATGTCTTTAACATGTTGGAAAGGTTTAAAATCACCCACACTCAAAAAATCCCCAATGATGTTACACGCCTTCGATGGGAGAGGTTTTCATCTCCATGGGATTTTACAGTCCCTGCCCATCCAATTGGGTGGAAAATTTGTTATTGTTGATGTTGAAGTGGTCAATGCTCCCCTCGATTACAACTTGTTACTTGGAAGAAGTTGGTTTTATGCTATGACCGTCCTTGCCTTGTCGGTATTTCGATGTGTACAATTTCCTAATCAGGGAAAAATTGTCACTGTTGATCAGTTGGATTTCTGCATGACCGACGTTCGCACTCCCGCTACCAACAATATTCCTTTCTTGGGAGACCACAAGATCATGTATGAAAGAATTGGTGTTGGCTTACTAAAATATTCTATCCTCATGGGTACCTTCCCTACACCAATTCCACCAACTACACATTATATTGCCACCGTCGATATGATTTCGATCGCAGCTTATCAATATTTAGAATCATCTAACCCTTGGATTGTACCTAGTCCATTGTAATTCTATGCACTAGGTGAAACCATGCCACTTATTCCAGCTGAAACATCATATATTTCTATCCAATCCTCTTCTCCCTCATCGGATGACCAACATCTATTGGCACCCGAAAGTTCCTCGATGCAATCACGGTTAAGTTCCTTACCGTCTGCGATCGATTACATTTCCCTAATTTTTCCCTCGAATGAATCTATCATGGAAATGTTGAGAATTGACAAGATACCTTGAGATGATAACAATCATCGATCCTTTTTTCTTCCCCCTCGTGAAGAAATTCGGGAATATATGCAATCTATATCCCCTCCTAATATCGATTTTCTATCGTCTCCCATGCCTTTGACTTTCGATGATTTGGATCCGGTAGTTGACATGGTGATTTCTTCAGTAGGGATATTGGAGTCTGATCTCCTTACCCCTGTCGTGACCCTCAACATGTGTTCCTTCCAGAGTGATTATCTTCCATCCAGTGAAGATCTCTTGGAAGCCATGACCAAATTTTGTCCCTTGACATGGTATCCTTCCAGAGTGTTATTCTCTTTAAAGACATGATCAAGGAGAGTCTACGAGCATAGTTTCTCTTCTATGTGGCAAGATCGTTAAAAAATGAAACAGAGGTCATGAGCATAGTTTCTCCTCTTTGTGGAAATCTCGTTAAAAAATGAAACAAAGGTCACGAGCACATTTTCTCCTCTCTGTAGCAAGCTCACTAAAAAATGAAACAAAATCTCCGAGCATAGTTTTCCTCTCTGTGGCAAGGTCGTTAAAAAATGAAACAAAAATCTGGGGATTGAACTCAAAGGCCTGAGCATAGTTCTTTTTTTGTGTCAATATCGTTAAAAAATGAAACAGTCACCTCTCTTGAACCTTCTTTTCATCCACTCTTATCCTTTTTCTCCATCTAGTCGAGAAATTGGTGACAATCTCATAGTCAGTGAATGAATTGAATCTTGGAGGGCATGTCTCCAATCTTTGATGATCATTCTGGAGTTAAGCCTCTAGCTTTCAAGCTAGGGGCATACCAAACTTAGTCTTTGTTCTTTCTTGTGCTCGGAAAAAAAATGAGAATGTAACTGAGTAGACTTTTATAACTTTTTTGGACTCGCATGGATAAACAAAAAAGGAACCCCTTGGAGTCTTCTTTGAGCTCCTTTTAGACTCTCTAAACATGAAAATATTGTTGAGTGATCTTTCTTCCTTTTCCACTTGTTAAAAGGTTTGAAAGGGCATCTTTTGAGTGATAATTTATCTCTTTTTAGGCCTTGCGAGACTAACATTATGAAAAAGGACAACACTGGAGTCATCTTTAAGTTATTTTCAAACTCTCTAAATATGAAAAACCATTGAGTTTACCTTCTTTGGACTCGTTAAACAATCATGCATTGAAGGGCCCATACAGGATCGAACCCTTACTTCTTCCAGTTTGCTAAACAAAGGAAGAGGGACTTACCGAAGGTGAGTCATATCAAGCATGTGTTACCCTCCTTGAGATCATTAAATTAAAAATAGGTACTCATATATCTATATGGGGGAAACAATTGAAGAAAGCAAGCCAAGCATTTTTTGAGAACACTACCAGTAACTCTTACGGTCGCCCTTGAACACGACACTTTGTATTTGCACAGATTTTAATCCACTGAACCTCTGCACTCAGCCAATCATTTGATTTTCTTTTACTCCTTTGGTTCACCTAATGAAAGTCACATCATCCACTGCATTATCAAGTTTTGGTCCATGTCATGTTTCTGCTGATGTGCCTCAGTGTTCAAAGGAAGTATCTGCCTCGAGAGTCATCCATCACAAATATCATGTTTCAATACCCATGTTAGTCCATGTTCATTCGATATACCAATTACATCTCTGTGTTAGTTTCATGTCGTTGATGCGGGATACATCAAGGCCCTCCTTCGATGAGTCTATTCCTGTTGACTTCAACACATTATCCAGGAACTAGAATTAGAAACCAATTAGTACCCTTGGAGCTACATGCCTCAATGGAAGGCTGCCTCACACCCGACATTGGGTTTACATCATTGACCCCTGATCGGATGATTCCATGAATGTTTGACTTCATCTCATTTATTCACATTCGTTGGAATGTACTAGAGTACCTTGGGAATCATTAACATCAATGGTGATCTCCCTCGCGCTTGTTAATGGTTTACATCATTGACTGCTAATCAAGTGGTTTCTGCCATGTTCGACATCAAGACATCTATTCACATGGTTAGATTCATACTACATCGGGATCGGTAAGAATACCTTGGGTTGAGTCATGACTCTTGTATGTACTTTGCCCAAGTTGCGAAGGAGTTTTATTTTGAACTATGACACATATATTGTTACATAGATCCACTTTGTATAGGTCCTGGCTATGTCTTGTCATATCGTAGATCCACTATGTATTATTCATGGCTACGATCAGTTTAGGTAATAGGAGTATAGATCCACATTGTATCTTTAGTGGCTATACCTTTTGTCAATATAATTATGGATTTGTAGTGTATTTTATGGTGGCCATACCTAAAAAGTCTTTATCACTCAAGCATAGGTATGCCTACCTTGGGTTTTGAAACATGTCATAATATTTGTTTGATGGTTTTGTGCAACTTTTTCCAGTCTCCCTGCATCCATACCCTTGCTCGAAAAATTCTACAAAGTACTTCCGTCATCATCATCTTCTAACTTCATACTTTGGGGGGCAATTTGTTACACCTCAAATTTACTCACTTCGATAGTGTCGCAAGTGTCATCATTATGAGTGTTGTAAGTGTCGCATCTTGTCCGCAAGTGTTGCATCTTGACTACAAGTGTTGCAAGTGTCACAAATAGTATTTTTCCATATTTCCTATGTCATGCCCATAACGAAATCATAAAGACACTTAAAGACACCTCAAAGGTGGTTTGGAATAAGAAAAATCATTTGGCAGGAAGTACAAGCCCTTTGCCATTAGAAAAACCATAAAAAATTTGAGTTTTGTGGAGTAGCGCTCCCCTACCCATTGTCAGGGAGTGCTAGTTCTCGCTAGGCCTCTCTGGGGGAGCATTTGAGTGTTCTGTGCACCCTTATGGGGGAGCGCTACCCCATCTTCAGAAATTTCTGAGTTTGTTGAGGGAAATTAGGGAATAATCCCTCAATTCCTGAAGGTGGTTGGATTCGAGGAGATGGTCAAGGAATGATCTTAGGGAAGATCATCAACTAAAGGAGAGGAATCCTCAATCTATCCCAAATATCTATCAATTATTTGGACCTCTCCATGGTTATATAAAGAGGCTTTATCATGGTGAAAGGGTACATTAAATACAGAAGGAAGTTGGAGAATTACATAAAACTTATGATCTCATGAATGATATGCCATCAAAGCTATCAATGGAGATTGATTGAGAAAAGGGGTTGGAAGAGGAGAACTGGAAGAAGCTGCTACACCTTCATTCAAAGGATTGTAAGTACTTTTACTTGTTCTCATTAATATAATCAATGCTTGTTATGTTTCTTTCAAACTTGTACTTGTTCCATATAAGTTTGTATGCAGTAGATGGATTTATGTTTGAGCTAATCTCAGTAGAGTAGGAAGTCTTTTGTACTTTTGTTTGTCTTGTAGGACCTACCAAGGAGCTCAATATCGAAGTTCATCCTGGACCTTGTAGGGACAAATGACATTCATAAGGTACGTACCTTCCTCCTTCTCTTTCATTCATTAGCTTGATTAGATCTAAAAGGAAGTAAGTGTCCATGTTAAGCACTTTCTGTCTTAGAGTTAAGGGTCTAGCTCTCAAGAGGAAATCTACCTGTCCACAGGGAGATTTTCCTACAACACTCATGTAAGACTCTAAGAATATAGGCAACTAAGGCTACCAAGAACAACATTGATGCCTGGGGAAACAGTCGACAGTCTGATCCATGCACAAATGCAGGATACCTAGCCAGAAATCAACTTCAGAGGCTTCCACTCATCATTGTGGGTATACCTTCAAGAAATCCCCATAATATGCACAATTTCTACACTGATATCAACAAAGCAGGGTGAGTAACTCTTCCAATCTCAATGTGCCCCTAGGTTTGACCCTTGTATGAGAAGGGCTTACCAAGACAAAATGTTGCAAATGGAATTAAACACTCCTTATCACAAGATGCTATTGTGTTTTTTGTTCTTTGGAGAGTGTGTCTCACAGTCTATTCCAAAGCTCTAGCCTAGCTAATGCTGGTGTAAAAGAGCCATGGAAAATAAAAGTTACTAATTGATTTTTAGATTTCACAAATTTTTTTAAAGTCTGTTGTTACTCAAGAGGGAGACGGGAATGAAACCAATGTTGAGTAAGACCTTGACACAATAATATTCAAATAGAAATGAATGATGCAAATTTTCATTCAATGAACTCTATCTACAGCAAGGAGAAGGTATTTCTGGAATGATGTAGGCTACGAAATATACTTCCTTTTTCTTAAATGGACACAAATGCAAACAACCATAAACAATGCAGTTTCTCAATGTTCTCTTCTTTTGGACACAATAAACTTTCTTATATATGATTACTTAAAGAAGAAGTGACTTTAAATTCTTCCTTTCTAAAACCAGATTAAGCGTATGACGAAGAAAGCACAAGTAATCCAAGAAACATTATACACTCAACAAGCACCCAAATCAAACTTTCAATGAAGATAAAATTAAAAAAAATGACAAGAAAGTGTTTCTTCGAATGCAAACGAAGAAATGACTTCTCAATCATCAAGCAATCCAGAACATGTAATCAATCCAAAACTTTAAATCCAATCAAAGACTTTTAATCAAACAAGCACTCATATAAAAGCTCAGATATTATACCCTTGTCGATAAAAATCAAATACAAAAACTGAAAAATACTAAAAGATATGTATTCGATATCCGAACCAATCAACAACAAGTTAAACTTCCAGAAAACAATCAAGGGTTGGAATTAAAAGTCCCTCCCAGCTGATTAAAGAAAAACTAGGCATCAACAGAGGCTAAAACCTAACTCAAAAAATTTCACAGGTGCCACCGCATCCTAATAGCACGTTACAGTGCGGAAATCAAGAGTTTTCGCAGGCCAGAAACAGATAGGGTGTGGAACGTCCACACTGAAGAAAACAACTAGGGCACGGAAATTGAAGATTTCCACAGGATATGTATAGGGTATAGTGTGGAAGTGTATGTAAATCAAGAAATTTTGAGAAGAGGGTACATGATTTAAGTGAACTTTCAAATCCATAGAGTCTGAATGGATCTCCCACGGACTCAGAGACTGATTTCAAGTAAAAAGAATAGGTTAAAATAAAATGGCCAACAAAAAACCACAATCAAGTCATCTCCCCAGTGGATTTGCCAATTTTTTTATTGGATAAATCAGTGAATGCGGACACAAACTAATCTCCCTAGATCCACCTGGATCTAGAACAAAACAAGACAGGACATGACACTTTCCCTAAGTTGCTACCATTGAATTTTCTACCAAAGAAGGAATAGATGACATATCTTCAAATATCACTTCCTTATATCTCTGTTGTCCCCGCTTCACTTTGATTCTCTTGTGAGATCAGATCTGCAATGAAAGAAACCAACCAAAGTGAAGAAAAAATTGTAGATTCAATGGAAATGTAAACATGTGATCAAGGAGTCATGTAATAAAATGCTAATGATTTTATGGAAAAGAAACATGTCACTGTATCATATTAAGTAAGAGTGGAAGATACAACCAAATTTCCTTGATGTCGCAAGTTCCCTTCCGGTGGTCCTTTGTTCCAACACACACACACTTGATCTGAATTTGTATGAAGATGGTCCACAAAATCTTGATGGACAACTGGAGGCCACAAGCATCGGTTGTAATAGGATCCTTCATGCAGTCTTCATCCTATTCTTTCAGAAATTATTTACTCAATATTGCTTAACCTTTTCCATGAGAAACCCATCATTATATAGGATAAGGTGGAGTGGTTACAAAAATGAGGATGATCCCACCAAATTAGAGAAGCCAGTAAGACCACAACCATACAGATGCCACCTCACATTCTAGAAGATTCTCCTTCTAGAAATTTCGTGAAACTTCTTCCTTTCCTTAGCTTCAAGCACCACCACACCCTACCTATATAGAAGCATGTGGAAATCCCCTGAACCAAGCATAGAGAAGCCTACGGAAATCAAGGATTTTCGCACAGTGTACCACTTTCAGCCTACGACGTTATTCTAAAAATATGCCTTGTAGGGGAAGAAATTAATCATTTTTCTCATGTAAAAGATTTTTTTGAGAACCTGAACACATGCCTGTAGGGTCATCATTAGAGTGACCAAAATAATTTGTAACAACCATGGCCTCCTGTTTAGTGGACTCCTGGATGACAACTTCATTGATAGGTACCTCTAGGCGTTGTTCTGCTACAGTAACAACTTGCTCCATATATTCTCCTTGGCCTTCGATATCTGTGAATAGCTGGCAAGCCTCATCCTATATAGTTTGGAGCCTCTGAGTCACTTCCATGACTCTTCTCTGAATGGCGTGGACCTACTATTGAGCACTGCGTTGTTCTTAGGATCGCTTCATTCTTTCAACATCTGACAGGGGCTTCAACTGAGCCTGTATTATTTTTGCTTGATACTTCACCTCTTGGAGTTGTGACTCCAGTGTCTTTAGTTCTGGATTCTCAGTGAGTCACTCATAATTTTGGGCGCTACGATCACTCAGTTGCTTTCATTCCATGGAAAGGGCCTTTATTCTATCAATTGTACCTCAATCAGTTGCATCTTTTGATCCCTCATATTCAAACTTCATCTATAGAGCAACCTTCTCCTGCTCTGCAAGCCAACATTATTCTATGAGTACTTCTTGAACTTGCTTCAAGGCTTGGGTAGCTTGTTTAGCTTCTTCTTGTGCATGATGAAGGTGAGCTTCGGTCGCATTAACTAGTCGACAAAGTTGGGCTAGCTCATCTCCCAAATATGGTTCTCCCGATTGCAAGGGAGTAGTGGAGATTGTGTGACTAGACTGAAGGGCCTATTGTACCCCTCAGAGTTCGACCTCAATTATATCATACATCTCCTCCTTCTTGGATTCTTGTTTCTACAAAATTTCCCGTGAGGCATCATTTACAATGCGATGATGAAGTCAAAATCATTGACCGTGAGCACATTCTTTATCTTAGTCATGGTGGCTCTGGATTTCTTCTGGGAAGAGGGCTTTGGGGGAGAAACCTTCCTCTTCTTCAAAGGATCAGATGAATCTCTAGGCAGTTTTGCTTCACCTTGCTTCTGCTCATCTTCTTTTCCATTGATCTCTTCTACCTCATCATCACCCCCTCGGTCAGGTGATGCTGAAGCAGTATTTTCTAAGACGCCTCTTAAGTCTTGGACTTCTTTGGTTTTCTTCGTTCTACTAGTTCTGGGTGTTTCATGTTCTATGTGAGCAATCTTCGGGCTTTCAAGTTCAGGAAAACATATCTGCATGGTTAATGAGGATAAGGAAGTTGGCTGACCATTCCTTAGTTATCTCCTTGAGGTCCTCTACAATGAGCTTGTAGTACAACTGAAGCTCCTCCTTATATTCGTTTTCTAGCACAGTAATATAGATGAAGTGTCGATCTGTGTGGAACTTCATGATGGGTCAGAAGCGTTGTAGGGTGTTCGACGTTATGCGAGGTTCAGATTTGATATCCCTCTTCAGCTAGAGGTAGTATGTGTGAAAGACACCATTTGACTGCCACTGTTTACCCATATTGCTCGAGTACCAGAGCATGGTGGACTTCGCAGCAAGCGGCTCGAACGACTCAATGTCCAGGAAGGTTGCACCTTCTATCATCTCCCAAGAGAAAAATTTGATGAGGATTAGGAGCTAGCTAATGTGGAACTCATAGCCCTGATCTTGTGCTTCACGACAATCTAATTTTAGCTAATTCACTAGGTACTTTGCCTATTTCATCTGTATGCCTTTCATGCATTTCCCTACGAGGTCAATGACAAATCCTGTGACCTATGTGGGTTTGTTCTTTCATACTAGATTCCCTACAATTAACTGAAATTCTAGGTGCTCTATGCCATTCTAGATGGAAGCTAACTTGTAGCCTCGTGTCCCCTTCTCAACATCATCGTATGTATCCTTGATATTTTGTGCTAACGCGTGATCTATGGCTTTCCCTGGATAGAAATCCTATGGATCAGGTCCTTGCATACTCAGTTCAGTAATCCTATGGATAAATGTTGGATCGAATGTGATACAGTGGTCTAGCCATAAGTCGCTACCATGGTAACATGAAAGTAGGAGCTTGACATACGCATTAACTTCCTGGTGCCTTCCAAAGTGTGGGATTGTCATTACATTCAACAAGGTGGACTACGCGAGGTTCATCATCCATGGTTGGGGGATTAGTTTGGAGTTCTTCCCCTTCATCTTGGTCAATTATTTATATGGGGCGAGCATACTATGGTTCTTGTTTTCCCCTAAGTTAAAGTCATTGAACTTCAACATTGCAATCTTGTCCTGTTGTGCTTAAACTACGTGTATCCTCTTCGAGAGGTACACAGTAACCATGGTGTACTTATAATATCTTAGTGTACTATCACAACTCACCACGTCGGCTAGAGGTGGGATGTAGTCGAGTAATATGGTTGGTATTAGCTTCTCATTTGCTAGGTCATATTTGTGCTTGATTCTCTTTTCTGTGACGACTCAAGATGGTCTGCATCTACGAGCGATTGATGAAGAGGCTTGCACTCCTCTCATCGAGGATGCTTGAATACTTGCAAACATTACTTTCTCGTCCATGAGATCGATGAGAACTTCTTCAATGATTTTCTATGTGGCGCTGATATTTTCTGACATACACACTTAGATCAAATGGATGAATGAGTGCGCAAAACAATAGAACTGGTGTCAATCTTACTAATCACAATGCGGTAGCAGTGAGTTCTCTCTGATACAATTTGAAAAAGTGTTCCTAGTGCAACAATCGATGTAATAAGTAGAAAACAATGTAACAGATCTTTCCAATGGACAAGAGACCTTCATTAATTCAGTTGTGTCCTTTACGGTGCAGTCCCAACGGTCTAGTGACGATCTTTCTGACCATAAATTTCTTTCTACCTGTTCAGGGTATCAGTCTAACGGTTATACTGTTCCCACTCGATATATTGCTTTTCCATGGCGAAGTTCCATGTGATGTTGTTTGAATATCCCAATGAAATTCCAGTTTTGCAAATTTTCCTTCTGTGAAGTTCCCTTTGGAACCGTCTATAACTTTTCGATCTTTTCTCTCTTCTTACTTAGTTTTCTAGCCTGCTTTCCAGTGAGATTCTTCTTGGTATTCCTCTTTTCATTGTGATTCTTATCTCCTCTTGGT
>JZKD02S2135067.1:0-24914 GCA_000966675.3 Picea glauca
TTCACGGTTTTCAGGAGCAGTAAGAGTACTCTCAGTTAAGAGGAAATGGTGATCATCATACACATTTAGGATGAAGATACTCAGGAGAGAAAAATTCAAACTTTGTTACAACAAGAGGTACCTTCACCTGCATTCCTTTTCATTTCCACAATTTCATTAGATAAATTCTTTACCATCCTTTGTAAAATTTCCATATCAAAATTATCTTTTTCATACTTTTGTTCAGCCTGTTTACCTCATGGTATGGTTAGTAAGACTCATGTTATAGGTGGTTTTTTGGTTTATCTCTTTGCTAAAGAGACTTGAATTTATTTACATCCTTTAATTTTGAACTCAATGATATTGGCCTCTTCAAAATTCTTATCCAAAGTAGTTTTATCATTTCTTTTGATGAAAATAGAGATAGAGGTTGGTAGAGTTTTTACATATACCTTGACCTGCAGCTCTTCAAAAATTATGGCTTCGGGTTGAAATTTATTAAGGATTGTTGTAAATATTTGATTAAAATATTTCACTTTTTATTTGGGGCCCATGGTGGAAGAAAAGTGTTCTACCATCAAGGTTGCTATGATTGTTTCTTCAACAAATTTCTTTAGGAAATACTTCTAAATTTTTTTCCAACTGGTTATGGAACCAAGTGGAAGGTTAAAGTACCAGGTTGAGGTTGAGTTCTCAAAACTATATGGGAAAAGTCTGCGCACCACATATTCATGATATACATTAATAAACCTTATTTCTAGTATGAATTTCTTGATGTGGTATTCATTTAATCCATAGATTTCAAGGTTAAACTTGGGAAGACATTTCCATGGATTTCTAGGAAAGTTATGAAACTAGCCTAGTATATACAAGGTTTCCTTATCCAGCCAAGGATATTTTTCTCTAGGTTGGTTGTCACTATTATCATTGGAAAATTTCTCACAAGCAATACATACAATGGTCGAAGAAAAGATTAGCACAAAAATAACATACTTCTAGCATTTACAAAAACTACTTCAACAAGATGTCAAAACTATATGAAAGAGCAATGCATTTATGTACATTTCCACCAAAGTCAGCTTCCACACATCCATGTAGATAATAAAAGTATTGAACATGCACTTTTCACAGTCTATGTGACTTTCATTAATTCAACCTGCGCAGATGTGGAAACGATGCATTTATGAATTTGGTCGGGCCTCAACCACTTCCAAGATGAAGTGAGTCAAGACAAGACCCCAAGATCAACCCAAAATCCCTTCTTGGGATGACTAAAAGGATGGGATGTACATCTAAAGGCCCCCCATTCACACTTGGAACATGTTATGAAATATCTTTATATGGTCTTATAAATACATGGCCATTGTATGCTAAAGAGGAAGGAATTCATTGTATTTTTATGTTTACCATTTTCTCTTAGAGAATCCATTCATTCTCTTAAGAGCTCTTTGAGAAATCATAGAATTTGGTAAGCTTTTCACCTCTTGAGAAACTTAACCAAGAATTTATTCACCGTTGTTATATAGGAGACTCAAGCTCTATTTTTTGGGTACTTAAGAGCCGTCCCAACGAGGAATAGGGGATCCATAGTTCGACTTTTCTCCTTTGGTGTTATGAATTCAAAGATCACTTTCCATTTGTGTAGTTATCTCTTTTGTCAATTTCATGCAGCCTTTAGAATTTACATGTGCTTAGTTTGTTTTCATTTCTTGGTTATTTTCTTTGTTATTTACTATCTTGTGGATTCACTAATCTACTAATAATTTTTGTGTTGTATTGCTAGTCCAACAAGGCAATTAAGGGACCTCGTTTTTCTCACCCAAGTGGAAAAAGGAGCCCAACAGTTTGGTGACCATAATGAGGAGAAGGATCAAATTCCTTCCCTTTTTGACTTCTAGAGTTGGTACTCTCACTCTTATTTGTTTGTAGGTACCAAAATCGGCCTAGCCCACCCTTCAAACACTACAATTTATCCTCTTCTTGAGAGGACTCATTTCAAATTTCCAGTCTGCCATTTCTCTACATTTGCGTGAGTTCAAACAGAACAAACACGTCAATTGCGTAGATCTGGACAATGTTTTTTTCGAAAAACCCATGCAATCTACCTGATTGTCAACCCCAAAACTGCGTTGATCCACCCATACAAGTTGTGCATCTATCAGACTCAAACCCGCGTGGAACCCGCGATTGATGAACTCAAACCCATGTGAATTTGTGTGTCTATGCAATTTATTTATTATCTTTAGATTTATTTTTTTCACTATGTAAAAGTCACAAAAAGTGGGCTTTGAGTTCTTTCTTGCATAATTAATTAGCCACATATAGACATCTAAAGAGGTAAAAATAACCATGTTATACTTCCCTTTCTTTTTTCCCACATGGATGGCTTAGTCTAGCATTTGAATTTTAAAAATAAAAATTTACTTTTACAAATCAACATATTAAAACATGACTAGGAAACTATTTTTTCAATCTTGGAGTATGCTCTTTAATCGCACCTTTGTGTGATCTTGGAAATCAGAAAAAGAGATTTCTTAAGAAATCTCCATCTCCCTTTAAAAAATTAATCATTTTAGGAGAGGCCAATACCTCTTAGTTTTATTTGTTGAAACATAATCTAAAATGTTTGTAAGGGCCCATACATGCCCACATGTGCACAATCTTAGGATAGTTTCAAATTTTTAGAGTAAACCACCTAGGAAGTTTAAGGATTTGTAAGGGCCCATACATGCCCACATGCCTACAATCTAGGCATAGTTTCAAATATTTCTTAGTTTATATAACATTATAGGGATATTAAAATCTCAAGTGTAAGGACCCACATGTCCACCATGCTAGTTACCTAGGGATTTTTCAATTTTTGCAAGGATTGTTTGTGAAACTTAGTAAGTTAGAGATAAAAAATATTTGTAAATAACCAAGCGATGTCCACATATTAAAACATTATCACTAACTTATTGAAAATAATTACATGATTCCACTTCTTTCACAAAACATCACCACTTAGTCAAAATGTTTTCATTACATACTTAAAATGATAGTATGTTCTTCTCCCCACACCCAGAAGTGATTTTGGAGGATTAAAATGGTTTCATTTATTTAATAAACATCTTTTTCTCATACAATTTTAATAAGCAATGTTGGCCCATGAACCCAAACTCATAGCACACTTTCACATCGTAAAAGAAACCACTAAACAAAAAATATTTAACCTCCACAGGAGGAACACAAAATAAAATTGTAGTCTAAGTTACGATATTTTGGATAGGCATCCAAATAACTCCTCGTTTCCTTTTCTCATTGAAACATAGAAGTTGTGATATAGGATTCCAAAATCCTCCAAATCAATAATTCCTACACCATAAGGTAGGGAGACACCCATAAAGGGTTGAAGGTCGAGGTCTAGTTGTTTTGTGCATGCCTTGTTGGCTCACCCAACCCTTGGAAATAATCCATCTTGTGACCCATTTCTAAGGCTGAAAATATAAATGTTGTGCTTAATTGAGGTAACTTAGTGGCCAAATATAGGTTTAATCTACCTAGGTTGTAGTTATGGGATGAAATCACACCTCAATTAGATTTTGAATGGTTGTTTGAAAATATCATGATTACTTTCAGGATATGCCCCCTTCACCCCTCATGATAATTGATTGTTCATACCATCACTAGCTCCTCTTCTGGTGGATTCATGCCCCATTGTTGAGTTCTGTTTGAAGGACCACTTCTTTTTCAGAGGAAGGACAATAGGTCTATTGATACACGTGAATTTTATTTTATTCACCCACGTGGATAAAACCATTGAGCATCTTAAATTATTACTCGTTGGATGTATGATTACCACCATTTGATTACATACAATTTTAAAATACATTGTTCAGATAGTTTGTAAAACACATGTTCATTTATTCTTCTCACTACCACTTGCACACATATACATATAGTCCATAATCATATGGGAAGAAAAACATCCTGATCATTCTAGAGATATGAAAAAACCTCCTCCTAATCTTGGGAGGTTTTCCCAATTTGTCTAACACATCAACACAACCATGACATACACCAATAAGTTCCATGGTTATAGGATTAACTTTGCTTGGTTCTACATTTCTTAGAACCACTATCTAGAACAATCCAATCATTTATTATCCCTTCCTCTTTAGGAATTGGCTCTCCAACCATCAACCACCATGGAAGGACCACAAATCCTACCATATATAACACCATCCTCCTCTTCACATTTAGGACAAACTTGGGACCCCTCTCCTAGTTATATTGGTCATCCACCACTCATAAGGTGTAAGAAGAGAAAAACCCACTATCACTACCCATGGTATGGGGGAAATGCTTGTATAAATGGGGGTACTCATATTTCCCACCAAAACTACAATAAAATGAAGCATAAATGTACCACCCATACATGAAATAATAACCCTTTCCAATTTTGTGAGAAGTTTGTTTGGAGCACACACAACACAATAAAATTAGTAGTTCTCCTTACACTACTTTGATGTGCTCCGTCCCATATCATGCACCCATTAATCCATCAGGTGAGGTTCCATGCACCTCGAAATTACTTTTTACCCATCACATGGGTAACCCCCCTCACACCCAATCTACCTCACGACTGAGGCTTAGTCATGTAGACTTGGGGGAACCCCTTCCACCTCTAGTACCAAAATGTCTACTAGACCTTATGCTTATAATTAAATTGTAAGTGTCTACCCACACCCATCATAAGTCATCACCCTTGATTGGGATCAAATTATCCAATAAATACTACCATCTTCTACCCCATTTCAAATAAGGGTCATCGTTAAAAAATGTACACTTTATTGGTGTATAATAGATGATAGGGCATCCTCATGTATTATGTCTTCCTAATCTTGGAAACAACTAGGCTCCCCTACTTTTATCACATCAATGATTGAGTTAAGATATTTTTATGGTAGGCTATGTAACCCCTTAGGGATATTACCTAATCTCCCCATTGTTACACATTATTTCCATCATCCCTATGTTCATTAATGATGTAAACCTATTTTTTTTCTTCAGAGGGATCAATGGCTTGAATTCTTGACGAAAGAAGGGAGAAGAAATTTTCATTAGATAAGAAATTGTATTTTCCTTTGTAAAAAACCTATTAAGGAAGGTCGTTGTAGGATGCACTATATATAGGGTGCGATGATGCCTGATCATCACCCCTTGCTCTAAATCTAGGTTGGGATGTCTTTGTAGGTTGCACTATACTTAGGGTGCAACAATTTCCGTACGTGGGAAAAATGAGCATCTTCTCGATGCTTCTAGAAGGAGAAGCTTATATGGTGAGGTGGCCTCTAATCGGTTTCAATATTACTCACTTTTCTGATCTAGTGGGATCATCCTAACCTCGTCACCTTATCCTCTTCAACTTATGAATGGAGAGGAGATTTCATGGATAAAGTTAGATTGGATTGAGTTTGAGTTTTTGGAGATTGGTAGCTTGGTTAGATTGGATTTGAGCTTTTCTTTGTCAAGATAGATTGTGAGTGATTTTCAGATCCATAGTCTCAAAATTCTTGGAGCAGAAGTGTGTGAGAAACGAGGGACAGTTGGAAGGTACCTTACAACATCAAGTCTTTGGTTGTAATCTCTCTTTCTTTTATTTAATACAGATGCACTTTCCTTTCCTACATGAATCTTATTTTTCCATATTGTATGATTCCTTGATCACATAAATAGTTTCATATCAAGTAGGCTATGTTATTCTTGTCTTCGTTGGCTTGTGTTCCTTTGCAGGTATTTCTCCATAAGCCTCGTGACTGAATTTGGATTGCATTGGCGAAGTCATATCTTTGATATTTAAAAGGTATGATCTATATCCATTTCTCATTTGATAATTCCAATCTAAGGAAAGATTAGTGTATTGTCTTGTTTTGTTCTAGTTGTGTAGTGAAAGTAGGGGGATTGATTTGTGTCCGCACTTAACAATTAGCCTGATAACAAAATTGGCAACCATATTGGGGACATATTGTTTTCCTAGTTTGTCTTGATTTCTTTCTTTGATTTCTTGGGTTCTATGTTCTGAGTCATTGGGAGTTCCAGATTGACTCTTTGACTGTTTAATTTCACTGAAAAACCTTCTTAATTTTAATTTTTTCCAATTTTTTCATTTGATTGTCGCAACCAACTTTGAGGGATAGTTTGAAAATATAATATCACCACACTCTTGGTTGCAAAGATAGTGCAACATCATTTCTCTGTGTCCCTTCTGTTCCCTGCGACGATCTAGGATCATCGTACTGTGTTCATCTTACAGCCTGTGACGATTTGGAAAAGTTTTATCCTTTTAGTGGTTTTTCTTGCCCAGATATTAGATATGGTTTTAGGGTGAATTTTTGGGTTTGATTATAGTATGATTACATTATTCTTGACAGTATTTGAATATGTTTTTAGCCATCTTTTATTTGTTTTAGTTTTTTTCGTTTTGAAAGATTCAATCTCTTTCTTTGAGTGTCTTTCATTTACAAAGCATTGTTTTTCTTTAGAATTTTTTAGTGAAAGAACACTTCTTTTTCTGAATAGTTCGTGTTAAAAGAAAATTTCTAGTTTGGGTTGATTTTGTATTAAAGAAGATCGCTATTTATTTTAGCCATATTTGGAAAAAAAATATAATTTCTTGCTTTGCATTAGATTGGGGGCATCTTTTCATTTGAAGTAGTGAAATTGCATGGTTTTTGGCATTTTTGGTCTTGAATTCTGAAATTCTTGGGGGGGGTAAGAATCACGTATTGGTGTACAGTCTATTTGGTTAATTTCTTAAAGATATTGATATTAATGAGTTTAATAGAATGTTGTCTGGGAATGATAAACGTTTTCTCTTTCTCGTAATATAGCTTTCATCGAAGTGAAATATTTGCATTTTCATTTCTTTGCATAATTTTTTAGTCGGTTAAAACATCATTTAGTCCACACCATTTTCCTCTTGAGTAAACAACAACTTTGAAATACAATGCTTATAAAAATTGATTAGA
This sequence comes from Picea glauca, assembly GCA_000966675.3. NCBI lineage: Eukaryota > Viridiplantae > Streptophyta > Pinopsida > Pinales > Pinaceae > Picea > Picea glauca. Next base: position 6,990 of record JZKD02S2135067.1, read on the forward strand.
CATTTTTATATTTTCTAATAGAAAACCTACATTAGATTAGTTGTAGGGCTTTGGAATAGGTGTGAAAGATAACTTTCCAAAGCTGTAAACAAACATAGTATCTTGTGATAGGGAGAGTTAAATCCACTTACTACATTTTGTCCTGGGAATCCCTTATAACACAAGGTTCAACCACGAGGTCACATTAGGATCAACAAAGTTACTCACCCTTCTTTGTTGGTCTTAGTGTAGAGATTTCACATATTGTTGGGGGTCACTTGAGAAGAAAATCCCGTGGAGACCTTCTCAAGTTGATTTTGGGCTTAGATACCCTGCCTTTGCTTGTGGATCAGACTGTTGACTGTTTCCCTGGGCATCATTGTAATAATTGGTAACCTTAGTGGCCTATCTCTTTAGGGTCTTTACACGAGGTGACTGTAGAGGGGAAAGTCTTCACGGTACCTGGAATCGACGTTGGAAAAACTCACTTGGGCTCATTGGAGGGTATATCCACGATTATGTGTGGGAGCTTGAACCATGGTGTAAGTCCATTAAGCAAGTCGTCAACGTAAATTTTCCACCTGTTCTACCTCATCCCCTTCTTACATTGTTATCGTGATGTTGAATTTCATCACCAACTTGTGCGTTCATAGTAAGAAGGTTTTGTTTTCTTTTTTTCTTACTAGATTTTAACATGTGTTGTTTGTTTTCCCTAGCTAACTCTAGGTTGGATTTTTTATTTAATGGTGTCAGTTCCCAGAACTACCAATGAAGGAACCTCTTTGCCAGGGGAACCTTTTGTTTTTCCTTTTTATGAAAACATTGTTCCTCCTCACATTGTTTCTTTGAGCCTTCCAGGTCTCACCATTTGATTAACGGTATGGTTGTTTTGTACTCAGGTAATCCTGAATGAAGAATGTGATTTAGTTGTAAGAAATTTCCCCCAAGAACATCAACCTCATTTCGATCCTTCGCCTTCTTCACCAGTAAGATATTCTTCACCTTCTCCACTTGCAAGGTTCTCTTTCGTTTCATATTCTTTGCTGAGTGAAAGATCTGAAGCTAGTAACTTGGTGGATAAGAAGAAGAAGAAGAGGAAGAATAAGTAGAAGAACAATAATCAAGGGTCCAAACTTCCAACCATTGCCGAACATGTTGGAAAGAAACCAGTTACTTTTAATCATTTTGGGAGCATTGATGATGCTAAGATCACTCAAAAAACCCATAAGCCCAATTACCCTTGCAGGATTTGTAAGGGTAGCCATATTCTCAAGAATTTCCCTGGTCTATCTAAGGTTATAGAAGCTTGGTCTACACACCCTCACCAACCCATGTCGTCAGCCTTTGCAAAACATGATGATGACCTCCCCTCAACTAATCAGGATATCATTAGGAAGAAGAAAAGTAGATTCAAGTTTCCATGTATGTTATGAAGACAGAGTCATCAAACTCACCTTTTCCCTCGTATGGATGAAGCCTCAAAATTACTGGAAGACATGAATGTTTCAAAACCTCAACTTCCAACTGCTTATCACAAGATTACTCTCGACCCCCCTGTAGTTGATGGAATGATCAATCTGGTCCCTTCATAAGTTAGTCTGGTTGATCATGTAGTCAATATGGTCATGTCCTTAGTTGCACCAATTGAAAAAGTGGTCAATCCGGTCCCATCCTCGGTCGATCCCACTCTCCCATTAGAGAGTGAAACCCAAGCGATCGATCAGTTTCTAGTTGTCGACCCCATTCTCCCTTTAGAGAATGCAACTCAAGTAGTCGATATGATCTCTTCATCGATCGATCCTACTCTCTCGCCATAGATTAGATCCAATACTGCCCACGTTTTTCTTGTTGATACAAAAAATACCATGCTAGGGGGAATTCCTCCTTCTCCTATGGAACCCCCTCCAAGTAATGAGGCCATCCTTTTTGATTGGGGTGCACTAACTGGACCTCATCTTCCCTCCTACATTTCTTTCAAGATTACAGTATAATTTTGTGGTTGGGACGTTCCTCAGACGCTGGTAGACAAAGGTTTGTCTGTTAGTATTTTATCCTCTATTGCTTGGCAATATTTGGGTTATCCTCATCTTGTGCCGGTTACATAGAATATGTTAGATTTTAACAGAAGAACCAATCACCCTTTAGGGGATCTTCCTCAGTTTCCTATAACTTTGGGAGGGAAAATTGTCTTTATTGATGTTATGGTAGTCCAAGACCCCTTGTATTTCGATTTACTCCTTGGGCGAGATTATTTCTATGCCATGAAAGCTATCATGTCCACTCTTTTTCATGTGATATCTTTCCCTCATGATGGAAGAGTTGTGACTATTGATAAACTTTCATTTGTTGGCCTTGACTTGACCATTAACTCAATGACTTCCCTAAACAATTCATATATGCAAACAGTATTGCCCCTTCCACGGGTAAATTATGTGGCATTGTCTCCCATGCATTTAGTTGTCGATTTAAAAGAGCCTCTCCCTATAAGCTCAGTCTCTTATGACTTGGATGCGGTAGTTGACATGGTGGTCTCTTCGATAGGGATTGTAGAGCCTTATCTCCTTACCCCTGTTACGAGCCTTGACATGTGTTCCTTCCAGAGTTTGTTTCTTCGATCAAGTGAAGATCTCTTGGAGGCCATGACCGATTTTTGTCCCTTGAAATGGTGTCCTTCCAGAGTACTATCCTCTTGGAAGCCATGATCAAGAGGAGAATCTTTGATCATTGTTTTCTGATTTCAAACTTGTTAAAAAATGAAACCAGTTGCGAGGATAGTTTTGTGTCTTTGTGGAAACCTCGTTAAAAAATTAAACAGAGATTATGAGAATAGTTCTTGTTTCTGTGTCAAGCTCGTTAAAAAATGAAACGAAGGTCTGGGGATTGAACCTAGATTCTCAAGCATAGCTTTTCTTCTCTGTGGAAAGCTTGTTAAAAAATGAAAGAGATTTATCCCCTCTTCGATTGAGTCAATTACTTCATTACGTATAGTATTTGAAGTTTCTTTTCATCCTCCTGTGATGTTGGATGAACTGAAGCTTGGGGGGAAATGCTTTCAACCTTTGGAATTTATGTTGAAATTAAACCGCTAGCTTCTTAAGTTGGGGGCTAAGTACCAACCATCCCTTGATAATGAGTTGGGAAGTCACAAGCATAGCTTTCTCTGGTTCAAGATTGTGTAAAAATGAAACCACCTACCTCAGGCATAGTTTTCTCTGGTTCAAGCTTGTGTAAAAATAAAACTAGGTCCAAGCATAGTTTTGGCTAGTTTTAAGCTTGTGTAAAAATAAAATCTATCCCAAGTATAATTTTGTTTTGTTTTAAGCTTAAGTAAAAATGAAAACAATCCTGAGCTTAGTCTTTGTTCTTTCTCATTCTCATAAATACTTGAGAATGTAACCGAGTAAACTTTTATCACTTTTTCGGACTCGTAAAGTTTATATGAAAAAGGAACCCCCTGGAGTTCCCTTTAAGCTCTTTTTAGACTCTCTAAACATGAAAAGATTGCCGAGCGATCTTGTTCTTTTCACAATCGTAAAAGTGTTTGAAGAAAACATCTGATGATCAGTATATTATCACTTTTTCAGTCTCTTCGGACTAAATTATGAAAAAGTACCTCGTGGAGTTCTCTTTAAGTGTTTTTCAGACTCTCTAAACATGAAAAACCCCTAAGTTTTCTCTCTTTGGACTCATTAAACAAACATCGAAAGACCCATACGGTATCGAACCATTCCTTCTTATGGTTCGTTAAATATACTCCAAAGGAATCATCTGAAGGATGAGCTTACATTTCAAGAATATGTTATCCTTCTCAAGCTTGTGTAAAAATTAAGAGGTACTCACCAGAAATGGTGGGGGAAAAATTGGGAAAGAAATGTATTTAAACCTGTATTCTATGGATGATTCACCTTTGAATATGACACCCTTTCACTTTCTTTGTGTCTAGGTTGGAAAATATTCTTGTCTCTTGATCATACCCCTTTCTAAGATTAAAAATCGGTCTGTGATCCCTGTTGTTGAGTTAGTATTTCCAAGACAGTTGTCGTGTCTTCAATATGTTCAAAGAGAAGTTCAATCCAAAAAGCATTCTATTGCGTCATCCATTTCTGCAGTCCTTAAATCCTTATATTGCATCGACCATCCCCAAGTCAGTCCCGAATCACTTGTTACTCTGATCTACCTGAAATATTTTTACCCATTTCGTGTCATTTATGGAGGATACATTAAGGCCTTCCTGTGACGGGTCTTTTCCTATCGAATTCAACTCATTATCCAAGAATTAGAATTAGAAACTAATTGGTATCTTGGAACTTGCATACCTCAATGGCAGGTTTCCTCGCTTTCAACAGTGGGTTTTCATTATTTACCCTTGATCGAGAGATTCCACCGAGTGTTCAACTTCAGCTCATTAATTCACATTCGTTGCATTGTACTAGAGTACCTTGGGTGTCATTGACATTAATGGTGATTTCCCTCACACTGGTTAATAGTATTCATTAATGACCGGTAATCAAGTGGTTTCTACCATGTTCAACTTCATCACATGTGTTCGCATGGTTAGATTCGTACTATAGATTGGTGGAGATGAAGACCCTGAATATTTTCTGACAGATTCAGGTTGTGTTGGAGTATATTCATATTGTACTATTGCATAGATCCATAGTGTATGTCTTGTGGCTATGTTCAAATTTAAGTCTTTAACACATAGATCCGCAGTGTATTTTTGGTGGCTATGTTCAAATTTGAGTCATATTGGCATGGATTCACAGTGTATGTTTGGTGGCCTTGACCTGTCTTACTTGACATGGATCCTTGCATGTTGACATTTATTCTTTGATTCATTTGTATTCTGAGTATGGGAATTCCTACCTCAATGATGATATATTAATTGTATTGTATTTCCTTGTTTGTTGGCAGGTTTCTGACTGACTGTTCCTTGTTCCCTACACACACTCGACAAAGTATTTCAACTATCATTCCATCCTAACTTCATACTTGTGTGGGATATTTTTTACACATTATTTTCTTCATCCCTATGACCGTTGATGATGTAAGCCTATCTATTTTCTTCACAGGGATCAATGGCCTGAATTCCTGAGGAAATAAAGGAGAAGAACTTTTCCTGAGAGAAGAAATTGTATTTTCCTTTGTAAAAACCCTATTAAGGAATGTCATCATAGGATTCACTATATATAGGGTGTGATGATTCCTAATAGTCGACCCTTTCTCTAAATCGAGGTTGTGACGTCTATGCAGGTTGCACTATACTTAGGGTGCGACAATTTTTGTACGTGGGAAAAATGAGTATCTTCTCGATGCTTCTAGAAGGAGAATCTTTTATGGTGAGGTGGCCTCCGATCAGTTTGGATATTACTCACTTTTCGGATTTAGTGGGATCATCCTAACCTCCTCACCTTATCCTCTTAAGCTTATAAAAGGAGAGGATCTCTCATGGAGAAAGTTAGATTGGATTGAGTTTGAGTTTTTGGAGATTGGTAGCTTGGTTAGATTGGATTTGAGCTTTGCTTTGTTAAGATAGATTGTGAGTGATTTTCAGATCCATAGTCTCAGAATTCTTGGAGCAGAAGTGTGTGGGAAATGAGGAATAGTTGGAAGGGACCTTACGACATCAAGGATTTGGTTCTAATATCTCTTTCTATTATTTAATAGAGATGCACTTTTATTTCCTATATGAATCTCATTTTTCCATATTGTATGATTCCTTGATCACATACATAGTTTCATATCAAGTAGGCTCTATTATTCTTGTCTTCATTGGATTGTGTTCATTTGCATGTATTTCTCCATAATCTTCGTGACTAAGCTTGGATTGCATTGCCGAAGTTAGATATTTGATATTTAAAAGGTATGTTCTAGATCCATTTCTCATTTAATAATTGAAATCTAAGGAAAGAGTAGTGTACTATCTTGTTTTGTTTTAGTTTCGTAGTGAAACTAGGGGGATTGATTTGTGTCCGCACTTAACAATTATCCCGATAACACCCATTGATCTAGATGGTAAGATGATTTTAATCAATTTTGTTGTCATGAATGGTCTAGTTGGTTACAATATTATTCTGGGATGTGATTTCATCTATGCCATGAATTTTGTGGTGTATTCACTCTTTCGAGTCATGATATTCTCAAATGTGGGATGCATCACCAAAATTGATCAAATCTCCTACACTGATCCTACCCTCAGGATTCTCATAATAGAGTTTCACATCATGTTTCTCACATTGAGTGCATGCACCATGTGTCCATTGTCACTAGTCATGCAACATCCACTCCCCTTAAAAATGAGCCCATGCCTTTAGAACCACCTATTCACCACTTGGACTTGGAGGATGGGTGGATTCATTAATCCTTAGGGGAATCCATGCATGTTTCTTTCTCCAAACCCAAAATAAACCATGAACTCTCAATTACATTCTTCCCAGAAGATGATAAATTCTTCAAGGCCACTACATCTTTCAGTTATTCTAGTGACAACCTCCATATAGGTTCTCCTATCCACTGCTAGTAGGGTCCTAAAAATTAAATGATTGTACACTATGATATTATCTCCCTTGATAAGGTCATTAATTCCTCTCAAATAATATCCTCTCTTATCACCGATAGGGATATTATGTTTTAGCACTAGAAGTCACCTATGGATTGTGGTAGAGGTAATCCCAATACCCATCAGTTTTATGTCACAGTGGATAGTTTAAGGATGGTCTAATGGATGGAGTCTCAATATTATATCGCTTTAACTTAGGAAACTGGGCTAGAATGCACAGGTAAGTGAGGTCTAAATCTAACTTTAGTCAGTAAGTTGTAGCAAGGGTTAGTAGGTGGAAGAAATTTGAGGAGAAAGAAGAATTCTGCTATGGACATTCGGTCTTCAAGAAACACAAAGAGGAAAGATTTAAACACAAGATATTCTTGAGATTTGAATCTTAGAGGAGCTAAAAGAAACTATAACAACATTATGATCAAACATCCATCATAGCACAGTCATAACAATCCATGTGAAGCAGTCATCATGAATCCTTTTAGTAACAGAGGAAAATAAGTTAGAGTAAGAAAGTTGACTATCATTAAATGAGAAGTCTCAAATACAAATACATAGCCAAAAAAGCAGAAGCTTCATTAAAAATTTACAATACGGGAGATTTTCTCTACCATCCTCTTAACAAAATATATAGAAGAGTCTTATATACTCAGAGCCAAAACATAGAATCAATCTCAAGTGGTTGCATTGAGGGCATTATGTGTGAAAATTTCTTGATAGACTGTGCATGCAGTCTCTAGTCAGATGTGAACCTTGGTCAGACGCAATCACATTTCAGAATGGACCTGTAGATAAATCGTCCGACTGACATTCCTTTTCTAGGTTTTCCATTTATGGTGGAAATGATGTTCAACCACCACCACTGACCTTAATAATTGCTTCATCAGGATCGAGGATGACCCAAGTCAACTCTACACCTGTGGAGCTTGGCGGCCTCTGCATTTTTCCATCTTGTTTTGAGCTGGATGCTTGTAGAAGGGGACGTGACAACATACGTGGATGTTGAATATTGTGAATGGCATGATTGGTATGGAATAACGGAAAAAAAAGGCTAGGTGGATAGAAGTGGATGGGAAGAGGAGACTGAGGATAGTGTGGGGGGTTACATAAGTGTGAGATGAGGTGTAATGGGATGGAGATGATATGGAATGAGATAGCACAGGTGGCAGGAGACGCGAAGGGGACGAGTGTCGATGGGATGGTGAGTGGAGGACAGTTGTGAGGGAGAGAAGAGATGGGGGGAAGCCACTTGTCGGCCCGAGATAGGGAATTATATTCGCATGCATATATCGGGGATGTGAAAAGAGGTTTGAAACTTCCATGCTTTTGGGCCCTATGTGTGTCTCTGGCTGACACATAGTGCCTTTAAGAAACCACAATTTTGTCCTTGATCCACCCTACAAAATTTATTATTTGTGCATGTTGAAGCCCTGATATGATCAACACTTATCGATTTGAGGCGCACAAACCCTAACCGTCCAGATGTGTGCACATATCATCACTCCGTGCTAAGGGGTTAGATCAGGCATCCGACTTAGGATATAAGCCAAAATGTGGGTTTTTTTCCTGCCTTCTTCCACTGTTTTCACCAAGAGTCCACCCTCTTAGGAAAACACCCCCTTTACAAAGAAATGTGATAACATTAAGCTCCATGGGGGATGGCTTGCTCCCTACAAGATGATAATAATCCTTCTACAGTTTCAGTGCCTTACTGTTGGGTCATGGAGTCACTTACAAAACCAGAAACAAAAAGAAAAAAAATAATTACAAAGACATAGGAGCCACTCAAGGCTCAAATAAAAAACTTATTCATAAAATTCCCATTCACAGGGCCACCAAAAACTTCATCACCCTCCAAAGTCTACAATATGTAAGTGTTATTTCCACTTGTCTAAAAGATTTTGAAGGGCCCGATCCACAAGGATTCAAATTTATTGTGCTTGCCTCTGTCTTGCTTGGGTGCATCCCATTTTAGTACTATATATCCTAGTTGAAAATCTTCCTTTCTGACTTTCCTTTCAAAATCCTGCTTGATCCTCTACTGACGATCATGCAATTTTTCCATCATATGTTCTCTTTTTTGTTGCACTTTGACTATCTAAATAATCCTTCTGATCATGTCATCAGGTTCATCCTAGCAGTCTTGAAAGAATTTCTCCACAGGCAAGGTGAGCTGAGAGGGAAAAACTACTTCGGCTCCGTATACAAGATGGAAAGGAGAGAGACCAAGAGACCTCTTTTTCGTCACTCTGTCAGCCCATAGAGAGAACTTAATCTTTGAATCCCATGATTTCTAGTTTTCCTCTAATAGTATTTTGATGATATTTATTAGGCTCTTATTAGCGGAATCTACTAATCCGCTGCCTTGGGGGTAGTAGGGGGTAGAGTGGATTAGTGAAATTCTGAACTTCTCACAAAAATTGATCAATGGTTCAACCTTGAAGGATGTAGTGTTATCAGTGATGATTCTATTCAGACAACCAAACCTTGCCATAATATCTTCAATAAAACCAATGATCATTTTGTGAGAAGCACTCCTTATGGGAATATCTTCTATCCACTTGGTGAAATAATCTGTTGCAGTTAAGATCCACCTATGCTGACCAATTGAAGCAAGATGGATTTCACCATTGAAGTCTAGGCCCCACTGCTGAAAGGGTCCTAAAGCTACCACATGCTTTAATGGAAGAGACTTGAGTTGTTTCTTACCAAAAAATTTCTTACATTTGATGCAAGCTCTAAAATTTTCACAGACAATGGTGAACAGAGTAGGCCAGAAGTACCTAGCCTTGAGAATTTTATAGTTCATGGTTCTCTAGAAATGATGTCCCCCACACAAGCTGTCATGAAATTAAAGAATAACATTTTGAGCCTCCCATGGGTCTAGACATCTCATAAGTACTCCTAGAGGGTCTTTTCAATAAAATACCTAGTTAATATGGAAATATTTGATTTCTTTGAGCTTTAAATCTCTTGCCTTGATTTTTCCCATTCCACTAGGAGGCCTCAATTCTTGCAAAACAAATATAATGTCTTTGTACCAGGTGCATTTTTCTAATGGAGGGATATTTTGTGGGTTTTTATCAGACAACTCAGCTCGCTGATGTTCTGAACAAGTGTTGATGGAGTTAACCCCCGAGGATTTACAATTAGATTCAGCCAACAACTTGGCTAAACCTTGGCCTTTAACTAGACTGGTGGGATTTATTTCCAAATCAAACTCAAGGATTTTGGAAATCCACTTACTCCTTCTTCCATCTATGTAAGACTGAATGAGAATGTCCTTCACAACAACTGAAGGGACGTATGCAATAACCCTTGAATGAAGGACATAGATTATGAAATCCTTGAGGGATTTCACCAATGCATAGGCCTCTTTTTCCATGATGTCATATTTCACCTTTGCATCTCTTAGTGCTCTGCTGAAAAACAAAATAGGTTACTCTAGCCCTTCAATGCTTTTCTGCAATAAAAGAACTACCACAGTATCAAAAGAAGCAAAAGAAAAAATCAGAAAATCCTTGGAGTAATATGGAATGATAAGAACAGGTGCCTCAGTCAAGGCCTTCTTAATTTGATTGAAGGATTCTCTGGACTCAGTAGTCCATTTTACTTCATTCCCCTTCCTGAGCATGGTTGTGATATGATTCACCAATTCAAAATTTGAAACAAACCTTCTTAGAAAATTGATTTTTCCCAGGAAAGACTAGACTTCCTTCTTGGATATGGGAAGTGACAAGTTTTGAATAGCTTCCACCCTAATTGAATCAATTCTGACCCCCTCAGTAGATACTACCAACAATTTTCTCTCTTTCATCGCAAACAATGATTTCTTTGGATTTAAGGAGAGGCCAAACCTTCTGCATTTCATGAAGGCTTTCCTCAGATGACAACATTGTTCTTTATCATGTCTAGAAAAGACTATTATGTCATCTAGATAGATGATTGAAAATTTATCCTTCTCCCCAATGAAGTCGATGTTTGTAGTTCATTGAAAGGTTCCTCCTGCGTTCATTAATCCAAAGGGAATTTTGGAATACATGAATGTGCCCCAGGGAGTGGTGAAGGCTTTATTTTCTCTGTCTTCAGGAAAAACAAAGATTTGTTTGTAACCAGAAAATCCATCAATCATGGAAATCCTGGATGTACCTGCTATCCTCTATAATATGTGTTCCATCTTTGGCAGCGGGTCATTGTCCTTCTTAGAGATTCTGTTCAGGTTCCTAAAATCGACACAGAGTCTGGTTTATCCACTCTTCTTTCTCACTGGGACCAGGTTGGCCATCCACTCAAAATATCTCAAAGGCACAATAATCTGAGCATCCAAAATATTCTTCACCTCCTATTAGCAACATTACTTGTCTTCGGTATTGGGATATTTAGGTCTGTAGGTTGCACGAGGAGCGCCCAAGCACAGTGCAAAGAAGAAGTCTTGTTCAGACTTAAAATCAAGCGAGTGGGCAAAATTATAGTGTTAGCGGTCCTGATCCATCCATATGAGTAGATCAACGGTTGGCGGGAAGTCGCAGATAGAGAAGATGTGTCGAGGATAGCGCAATGGATAGCGCCCACATCATGTGCGGGTATGGATGGCAGGCGTTCATCCAAAGGACACGTGGCGTGAGATCCGGTCACGTCAGCTTTTTGGTAGTCGCTAGTTCAAAGGGTGAAGGTTTTTTGTCGTTATACATCTCAAAGCCCCGAAACCCGAAGTGCTGATAGCACCTGAAATCGAGCTCACAGCATCATCGGGTGAGTTCGGAGCTGTCATATCTAGGGGGACGTGCAGTGCCAACTCAATCCATCTCGGTGTTTCTCTCATCGTGGTTTCGAGGGATGAGGATCAACCCCTTCCTATTCACGAATGCCAAAAGCTCCTTTGCGAGTAAGCATAGGGTCACAGCCCATGGCCACCTGGGAAAGAAAAGAACTATGAAAAAGGAGCCAAGGGCATCGGGGCTAGCCTCCAAAAGGATCATCGTGATCTCCATGTGCCATCTGATGCGACTTCAATCCTGGTCCTCGCTGAAGAATTAAATGAAGGTGAACAAAGGTAGTTGAAACCTCAGTTCACTTATTGAATGCGAGGTATGGAGGTTCCGGCAGATAGTCTTCCCGAGACAGTCCTGTACATTGATTTTCTCCAAAAGGTCATGGCCAGTCCTCATCTGACCAGAGAGAGTCTGTGCATGCCATGTTGGCCTTTAATGTTGCTTCTATCTCCCCTACAGAAGCCATGCGTAGTTAAGGCGACGTATGACGAAAGTTACCCTTCCAAATTCAGTTGAGGGGACACCACGCCTTGGATGACTGAACATGCCTCTGATAGGTGAATTTTGTTGAGTATATAGACTCAGTCTTGGTATTTTGTAATGGATCGATGGTTGAGAAAGGCTCCCGATTGTAAAGTTTTGATGCAGCACTGGTCACTCTGGTTAATATAGAAGGCATTTGATATTTATTGCTTTATGGATGTCAGTTTCTCTTCCATCTCTTTGTATACTGTGTTAGAATAGCTCAGAACTGGAGGATCCAGTGGAGTTGTAGCTGTTATAGGATGATGTAGGTTGGATCACTGTAACGATTTCATTGTTTCTAATCGGTTCCTGTGATTTTCTTAGCACTGAATGACTTGGAATTGGAGGATCCAGTCAAGTCACCCCTCAGCTCTTTGAAACTCTAGAACAAGAGGATCTTGGCTTCTGAGTTTTTCTTCTTCAAGCTTCCAAAGGCATGTTTCCCATGGCAGTCTTTCTCACCCTTCTCACAAGTCTTCCATCTACCACCATTTAATCAACTTACTGATGGAAGTTGGATCAATACCTCCCTTGCTTTCTACATACCAGACCCTGATTCCTATGTCAATGCTTCTTTCCTGGGTCTCTTTCCATCCGACCACCCCCATTTATTAAATCATGACATAAAAAATTATGGGCGTCGGGCTCTGCTCCTGCAAGCAATCCAGGAGTGACTTCCGTTGCCAACATTTTCTAGCGTCATTGCCAGGGACAAAGTTGAAGATTTTCCCTGGGCAGAATGACATTGAGCCTCTGATTCTGAAGGTGCATCATCCATCAAAGCCCTTCAAGATTTCTACTATGCACTTGGTGACTCCACTGTGGCAATTCCAAGGTTTCCACATCACTGTTTCAGTTGTGGTTACTGTTAGCACACCTGAAAGCTGACCCTAAGGATCTTTCTTGAGAAGGTTTCAGCAGCTACTTTCTTAGCCTGAGAAGTTTCCTGGGGTAACAACAACGTTAGGATCTAGCCTTTGATGGTGAAAAAAGGACCAGACATATTTGAAGCTGCACATATTTCACCTGGAGACTCCATGATTCAAGGATCGATTGGTGACTCCACTGGTTCGATATGGAGAAAATCCTTTCTCACAGGTTTGCTCCTTTTAATTTTTCTACTATTCCTAGTTTTCCTAATGTTGTCCCCTCTCTGGATGAATGGGGCGATTATTTGCCCATATTTGGAAAATGTGAAGAGGTCAACCCTGCTCAGCACCTCAGTGAGTTTCATGAACTCATGCATTAGTGGGAGATACATCATGAGGATGTATTACTGAAAATGTTCATGTTCTCGTTAGTAGGGGATGCTCGTAAATGGTATCATTCTTTACCCCCTGCTAGCATCTCTTCACTCAGTGAATTCCATGCAACCTTCACTGCCTATTTTTAGGAGCTTTATCCCTCTGATTTGATTTTTCATAGCTGTTGTGAGGGATACTACAACAAATGTATACAAGATAAAGCTATTTCTGACATAGGCTGTGAGGATAATCCTGACAACTTGGATCAGAAATCATTCATTTCTCCTCCCCATTCGGTTGCATCAGAGGAGTGTTATGGAAGTGATGAAGATCCCAGGGAGGAAGAACACACCCTGAGTGAGCTGAGGGAACAGGTGAAGTATCTCTCTGCTCAATTAGAAAGGTTGAAATCTGAAGACTGTGCAGAGGATTTTCCAGTCTCCAAGGCAGATGCTCTAGGTGGCTCTTTTGAAGAGATTATTGAAGATTTTGTAAATGCATTAGCATATGCCCTAGATGAGCTTGCTGTCTTAGATCAAAATGGAAAAGAGGTAGTTGTGGAAGAGGAGCATCAGAACCCCACATCACCTTTTGCTGATTAGAACGACCAACCTTTTTATGACAGCTATGAATCATGTTCTGAGCTGGAAATGCAGGACTTCCAAGAGAAGATATTTCCCATAGGTCTTGTTTATGACAATTATGAATCTGACCCTGGGGAGAGCCAAGGAGAAGAACCAGAGTAGCAGTCTGCCTTTCGTCCAGAGCCAGTCGACGAGCAGCCATTTCCTGAGATCAGTGAGCCTATGACAGTTTTCCATTCACTTGTGCTTGTTAGTAATATTCAGCCACATGTGAACAACTGCGTAGTAGCGGAGGCTGCCTGTCACCAATTTTCCAAAATTTTCCACTCATTCTATGACCCTGTCAGCAAATACATGGAGTGGCATGTCCTTTATGCCTTGGAGCCACCCTATTTCATATCAACTTCAGCTTGTGAGGAGAAGTTGAAGAGTGTAGCCGCTCTGTTGTCATGGTTACACCATCTGCTGGTGATCATCGACAGAAGGAAAGAGCTTCCCTTCAGGAATTTACTTTATTGGCTATGATGGAAGTCTGCTTTCACCTAGCCCCATGTAAAGTGCTTTATTAGTTTAGGATTGTATATAAATAAGCTCCTTTGAGCATGTATTTTTATTTTGTTGCTTTTATTTTTTGGCTTGTATTTTCAGCAGCGGGATGTTTTGAGCCTGACTCCATAGCCCAACAGCAAGGCACTGAAGCTGCAAAATGAGTACTTAGAGCATCACAGGGATGAATATATCCCCTATGGAGCCTAATGTTAGCAACATTACTTGTCTTCGGTATCGGGATATTCAGGTCTGTAGGTTGCACGAGGAGCGCCCAAGCGCAGTGCATAGAAGAAGTCCTGTTTGGACTCAAAATCAAGCGAGTGGGAAAAATTATAGTGTCAGTGGTCCTGATCCATCCATATGAGTAGATCAACGATTGGCAGGAAATCACAGATAGAGAATATGCACCGAGGATAGCACAATGGATAGTGCCCACATCATGTGCAGGCATGGATGGTAGCCATTCATCCAAAGGACACGTGGTGCAAGATCAGGTCACGTCGGATTTTCAGCAGTTGCGAGTTCAAAGGGTGAAGGTTTTCTGTCATTATACATCTCGAAGCCCCAAACCCCGAAGTGCCAATAGCGCCTGAAATTGGGCTCACAGCATCATCAGGTGAGTTCAGAGCCGTCAGATTTAGGGGGACACGTGACACCAACTCAAGCCATCTCAGTGTTTCGCTCATCGTGGTTTCGAGGGATGAGGATCAACCCCTTCCTATTCATGAATGCCGAAATATACTTTGTGAGTAAGCACAGGGTCACAGCTCGTGGCCACCTGGGAAAGAAAAGAACTATGCAAAAGGAGCCAAGGGTGTCGGGGCTAGCCGTCGAAAGGATCATCATGATCTCCATGCACCATCTGATGTGACTTTGATCCATGCACCATCTGTAGTTGAAACCTCAGTTCACTTATTGAATGCGAGGTATGGAGGTTCCGACAGACAGTCTGCCCGAGACGGTCCCGTACACTGATTTTCTCCAAAAATTCATGGTCGGTCCTCATCCAACTAGAGAAAGTCTGCACATGCCATGTTGGCCTTTAATGTCTCTATTATCTCCCCTACAAGAGCCATGCGCAGTTAAGGCGGCGTCTGACGAAAGTTACACGTCCAAATTCAGATGAGGGGACACCATGCCTTGGATGACTGAACATGCCTCTGATAGGTGAATTTTGCTGAGTATATAGACTCAGTCTTGGTATTTTGTAATGGATCAATGGTTGAGCAAGGCTCTCGATTGTAAAGTTTTGATGCAGCACTGGTCGCTCTGGTTAATATAGAAGGCATTTGAGATTTCTTACTTTATGGATGTCAGTTTCTCTTCCATCTCTTTGTATACTGTGTTAGAACAACTCGGAATTGGAGGATCCAGTTGAGTTGTAGCTGTTATAGGATGATGTAGGTTGGATCACTATAACAGTTGCATTGTTTCTAATTGGTTCCTGTGATTTTCTTTGCGCTGAACGACTTGGAATTGGAGGATCCAGTCGAGTCACCCCTTAGCTCCTTGAAACTCTGGACCAAGAGGATCTTGGCTTCTGAGTTTTTCTTCTTCAAGCTTCTAAAGGCCTATTGCTTGAGGCAGTATTTCTCACCCTTCTCACAAGTCTTCCATCTACCACCCTTTAATCAACTTACTGACGGAAGTTGGATCAAGACCTCCCTTTCTTTCTACATACCAGACCCTGATTCCTGTGTCAATGCTACTTTCCTAGGTCTCTTTCCATCTGACCACCCCCATTTATTAAATCGTGAAATAAAAATTGATGGGCGTCGGGCTCTTCTCCTGCAAGAAATCTAGGATTGACTTTCATCGCCAACACCTCCCTTTCCATAATAGGCAGTAACATAGGATTTATCTATCTTAACTTCTGCCTAAATGGTTTGGCTTCTTCCTTCAGTGGGATCTTTTGTTCAATGATAGTGGTGTCATATGTTATGATTCTTTCATAGGTCCAATCAAACACATCATAAAATTATTTTGATAGCTCAGTATACTCGACCCTCTGCTCTTTTGACAAGCTGCTAAACAACTTGACAAACTTTGGATCCTCCCCTATGCCAATATTGCACTCAGCTACATCAGGGTTATCATTCGAGATTTTACCCTTTACTGCCACATCATTTCTATCAAATAACCTTTCTAGAGGGACCATTCCCTTTGGGATGTGATTGTTAGGCACCTGAACAATATGATGATCAACAATCTTGTTTAGAAAAACATCAGCATGAGGATCAATGTCAGAATCAGGATCTTGATCGATGTGTAATGCAAAAAAATCATCCACAACTTCTAGGAATCTTTTGATTTCAATATCATCCCAAACACCTTCCAATGATTGACATTGTCATGTATATAGGGTCTCTATTTTACTTCTAAATCATACCTGAGCTTGGGTGGCAGAGGAACTCTGAAATTGTTTGCTGAAACAACCAAAGAGTAAGCCATGACATTCTCTTCTCTTGGAATAAATGAAATGTTGAAAGCCAAGAAAAAACTATCAATGAGGTCCCATACTTCATTTCTGTAACTTCTGAGCTGAGGGTGTTTGGACTGATAAATATTTCTAATCTGTTGGACAATCAAATCAACATCTCCAAACACTACTATATTTTTAATCCCCATATCTTTTGCAGCCCTCAAACCTAAGACAAGAGCTTCAGATTCTGCCAGATTATTGGTAGCTTCAAATCCTAACTTGTATGACTGGGATATGATTTCTTGAACAAGTGAAACAAGGACCACCCCAACACTAGCACCCTCCCTAGAAGAGGCTCCATCAAAGAACATTTTCCAAACAAAGGTAATCAAAGGAGAATCTTCACAGAGATTAAGGGATTATTTTCTAATTTCAAGAGAAGGTTGAGGGACATTAGTGAGATGCAATAAGCTAGATCCCAAATCAGTATCAAGGGAAAATATAAGGTGATTGGTGGGGTCTACTTCATCACTAATAATGTAGGCCAACTGAGCTTCTTTGTACAGTCTTCTATGATCCCCCCCCAAACACGGAAATAATACCATATGTGAGGTCCATATGCAATGTTCTCCCAAGCCTTTTTATCCAAGATCTTGACAATAACATGCCAAACTTTGGGGTAACATCAACCACTACAATATCCATGACCACACTTTTCATGGGCAACTGAAACAAGGTCAAAACTAGATCTTTGATGACCCCAAGAAACTACACCCTCCTTGAATCAAAAGAAACAAGTCATGGTATGCTTTGGTGACTTACAGTCCTAGTTCCTCCATGATAGTTTTAGGCATGAGATTATGAGAGGCTCCTAAATCCATCAGACAATATGCAGTACCTTATCATGTATGTTCAGGTATGTGTAGAAGGGAGGGGATGAATCATCTCTATCTTCTACCATGGGACCTAATATGACTGCTAGATTTTCATCTTGCAAATTGATTGAGTCTGTGGGATGATTTGAGGGTTGAGGAGGGAACAACTTAGATAGGGATCTCCTAAAGTTCTCATTTTTTACTAGCTCTGAAAGGGGGACAAGAATCCTAATATTCTGAATTTCATGCTCAAAGATAAAATAGGAGGGGGGCTTCAAAATTTCTCTTACCTCTGGCATGGGACCTTTGACTATTGGTGGGAGGTTCTTTGTTTTCTTCTTCTTGCTGTTGCTTGCTGCGTCATTGGCAGGATTTTCTGCTCTAGTAGGTTGCTCAAGAACATCAAGAATTCCTCCTTTATA
>JZKD02S2135078.1:12555-22850 GCA_000966675.3 Picea glauca
ATCTGAAGAAAAGAGGTAAGATATTGAAGCTTTTTTCTCTGATAAAGGTAAGATAAGTGAAATTTTTTATTTCGAAAGAATGGATCTAGGTATGTTTAATAGATTTGGTCCTAGTCTGGAAACTAGGGTACAACTAGAATAAAGAAGATTTGATATGAATAGATCTAATAGAAATAATGAAAGATATGTTATTCCTATGCATAGAAATAATTGTTGGACTAACAAGTGGATGCAGGATCCTAGAAAGAAATTGTTTCAGACCCACCACTGTGATCCCAATGCGCAGTACAGGAAAGGTTGGGGATCGTTCAAGAGAAAGAGAGGGTTAACTCTTTTTTATAGTTGCAGAAGACTGGGACATCTTGCTAAGGAATGCCCTAGTAGAGGTCTTATTTGCCTTTGTTGTAAGGGTACTGGACATGAAGTTTTGGACTGCCCTAGAATGATTTCCAAAGTTGAAAAGATGAATATGAGACAAGAAAACTATGAGACGGACCAAGAAACTAAGGATATGATAGAACCCCAAAAATAATCAAAGACTATATTATTACAGATGAAAGAAACCCTGAAAAATCACAGAGATATCAACTTACCAGAGATCTTAAAAGAGAAGGAATGCATCGAAACAAGAATAGGAGACTTCGGCATAGACTATGTCTTAGATGAGGAAACACAGGTGAATATCATGACAGAAAGAACTTGGGAAATTTTGGGAAAACCCACTATGGTTCCTTCATTGGGAGGAATAAGATTATTTAGAGGAAAGATAATAACCCTATGTGGAAGACTTACCCAGATACCTATGAGTGCTCGTGGCACTTCGACAGAAGAAGAATTTGAGATCGTTAAATTTTTTGAGAACAACGCCCCATTTGCTATTTTGCTAGGAAAAACATGGATTGAGAAGATCAGATACGAAGGAAACAAGAAGAGGAGGATCTAGAACAAAAAAAGAAAGAAATAAGAGATTTTGTGGCTAGGAGAATAATACACTTAGTAGAAGAACAAGAGGAGCAGTCGAATCTACTAAGGACCAGAGATCTGGACGTCGAAGTTGAAAGAACACAGGAAGACTTGAAACACCTGTCTGTATAGAAGAGTAGAGAACCTACCCCAGAAAGAGAAGAAGTATTACCCTCAAACCCTATGAAAGACCCTACACAGTGCTAAGTTACCATGCCAAGAGGAGATACGAACAATAATGGAAAGAAGAAACTAGTGACTCAGATTTCAGGAAAGAAATCCAGAAAGCTCAGTAAGAAGAAAGAAAAGTTTGAAAAGTTACAGGAAGTTCCAAGGAGGACTCCGCAGAAAGAAGGCTTGCAGAACTGAAACTTCGTTGGGATATCAAAACAACGTAAATTGGAACTTCTCCATGATGAAGCAATATGACCGTTGGAGGCATCCCGACTGTTAGAATGATGCTCCAGAACAACTGGAAAAATAGTTATTACCGGAACGTTCACTATTGGACCGTTGGGACCACGCCATAACGAATGGAATAAAATTGATTGAGGCGTTCTTGCCCGTTGGAAGAGTCTATTACAACATTGTCTACTTATCCCATTGAGCATTGCATTGAGAACACTTTTTCCAATTGTGATTATCCAAGCGCATAGAGAATTAGTTTCTTTCACGCAGTGATTATTGAGACCTCGCCATCCGTTCTGTTACATTGAGTGTTTGTTCACCGACCTAATATATCAGATCTCGAGTGTGCATGTTGGAAGAAATTAGCATAGTATAAAAAGTCGTCGAAGAGATCCTAATAGAGCTCATGGCCGAGAAGGTGATGTCTGCAGGCATCCAAGCCTCGTTAACGAGAGGAGTGCAAGCATCCCTGTCGACTGCTCGTGGATCTAAACCATCCCGAGCTGTGACAGAGAAATGAGAAAAGCATCGTGATGAATTAGAGAATGTGAAGCTCATCCCATCTATCTTTTCCAACTACATCCCGCCTCTAGTTGGCACGGTGAGTCGTGACAACATCCCGAGGGAATTCGACTACACAGTCATCACTACATACCTCTCGAAGGGGACATGCGCAGTCAGACCGTAGTTGGAGAGGATTCCGATGTTGAAGATCATCGACTATAACTTAGGAGACCACAAGAACTATGGCATGCTCGCACCATACAAGTATTTGACCAAGACAAAGGGGAAGAAGTTGAATATCATCCCCCAGCTGTGGACCATGGACATCGCGAGGTCCACCATCCTGAACATAATGAAGATACCCCACTTTGGAAGGAACCAAGAGGTTAACACATGTGTTAAACTCTTGTTGTCATGATTCCATGGTGGTTACCTATGGTTGGAAAGATGTATCACAGTCGATCTGGTGTTGATCCATCAGATCATCAGATTAAGCATGCAAGGACTAGACCCACAAGAATTTTATCCAGGGAAGGTTGCATATCGCACCCTGGCGCAGACAATCAAAGACACCTATGGCGATGTGGAAAAGGGGAAGCGGGGATACAAGTTAGCCTCCATCCAGAATGGCACAGTGCACCTAGCCTATCATTTGATTGTTGGTAAGATAGTAAGGAAGAACAGACCTACGCAGGTCACAGGGTTTGTTTTCGACCTCGCAGGAAAATGTGTGGAAGGGATACAAATGAACTGGGCAAGCTTCCTCGTCAACCAGTTAGAGAAAGACTTTCATGAAGCTCAGGATCATGGCTACGAGTTCCACTTCAGTTGGCTACCGATCCTCATCACCTTCATTGCTTGGGAGATGTCAGAAGGTGCGACCTTCCCTGATATTGAGCCATCAGAACCCTTAGCTATGAAGTTCACCACGCTCTGGTATTCGAGCGACATGGCTAAAAAATGGCAGTCAAATGCGGTGTTCCACACCTATTACTTGCAGTTGAAGAGGGATATTGAGTCTTCCCCTCGCATGACACCGAATACTCTGCACAGGTTCAGACCATTTGTGAAGTTATGCATAGATAGACATTTTATTTATATAACTGCGTGAGGAGATGAACATAAAGAAGATCTCCAATCTTACTACAAGCTCACTGAGGAGGACATGGAATAAATAACTAAGGAGTGGCCAACAGATCTCCTTGTACCAGTCGACCAGGCAGAACTGTCCGACCCTGACCTAATCAGAATTCCTCTGGTCACTCGCGAAGAGTATGATGCACCCAACAGTAGAAGAAGGAAGAAAAATGAAGAGACACCGAAGCTGAACAACGCATCAAAAGAGACTTCTTCAGAATCACCTGGAGGGGGAGGTGATGACAAAGTAGACAAAGAAGAAGACAAAGGAGAAGAAGATGAGTAGAAACAAGGCAAAGTAACACTGCTCAGGGACCCTATTGAAGAAGCTGAGACCTCCAATAAAAGAAAGGTTTCCCCCATGAAACCTACATCGCGGAAGAAGTCTAAAGCTACTAAACCATAGATGCAGACTATGCTCACGATGGATGATATATATTTCATCATCACTGTTGTCTTAGATACCTCAGAAGATATCATGTAGCGCAATGAAGCCAAACAAGAGACCATGTATGAAAGAATTGAAGCAAAGTTGAAAGGGGTACAACAAGCCCTCCACTCCAGTCGCGTAGTGTCTACTGCGCCCTCGTCATCAGAAGGAACAGAGTTGGGAGACGAACCTGCCCAGCTCCGCCGAATAGCAGATGCGACCGAAGCTCACCTTCGTCATGTCCAATAGGAAAAGGAACAAGCCACAGAGGCCTTAACGAAAGAAAAAGAGGAAGCCAGAGAACAACTTTGGGTTGCGCAACAGGAAAGAGACGACGGCCAAGCCAAGTTTGTAGAAGATAGAACGCAGATGCATAAGGAGAAGGAACAACTGCTCGTGGAGTAGATTGGAGTTAAATAAGTAGTCATTAGAGCACGTCTCTCTATGACAAGATTAGAACAGATGGAAGAAGACTGAGTAGAAATAAAAGTAGGGAAGCTTGTCGAATCCATTCAGCAGCTCCAACAGAGGATAGCTGAACCAAAGTTACAAGCAGTGCCAAGCACTCTGCAGGAAGTGCGATATCTAAGAGTATAAACTGCGAGGAGCACAGTTGAGAGAATCAAGGCATTATCCTTGGAATGAAAAAAACTCAGTAGTCGAAGTGCACAAACCTATGAGCGCCTTGCAGAGGACCCTGAGCTCAGGACACTGGAGTCATAGCTCCAGGAGGCAAAACAATAAGTAGCAACAGTGCAAGCGCAGTTGAAGCTACTATCACCAATTGAGAGGATGAAAAGAGCCCAAGAACAACTCATGGTTCAACAATAGGCCCATGCCATTTCGAGTAAGGTCATGGAAGTAACCTAGTGACTCTATCTAGTGCAGGATGCATTTTTCATACTTTTTGAGGAGATTGAAGGACAAGGTGCACAACTAGAACAAGTAGTCACCTCAGTTGAACAGTAATTGGAAGGACCTATCACCGAGAAGGTCATTCAGGAGTTATCCAAGAAGGAGGCTTTGGCGAAGCAACAGGTCGAAGAGGCTAGATCCAAGCTCAAGGAATTTGAGGCAGAGTTACCCTGATCAGAGTGACTCGGGACGAGTCATAGGTGAGTGTTGGGGGCCTATTGGCCCTTGACCAAGTTTTGGAGAACCTTAGTCATGTTTGACCAAATTTGGGACTTCGATAGGCTGTTTGAAGGCAGAACATAAGGCAAAGCGGAGATCGTGGGATCTCGTCCCCTTCTTAGGGCATTTTTGGGTTTAGGGTTTATGTAACGAGTATGGGATGTCGGCCCATGGGTTTACCCATGTTTAGGCCCTTTTGTAATGTATAAATAGATAACTAGGCAATGTAAGAAGATGCCAGTGTGCTAAGGAGAGATCTAGTAGAATCAGGCTGAGTGCGAAGCTAGAGGCTTTGTGCATACTATGTGTCAAGAACTTGCAGAGCTAAGTGCAAGTGATTGTAAGAAGCTTGCGTGCAGATTGTAAGAAGGATTTGTGCTTAAACCTAGCTCGGGGAAGGAGGATCTGGCGAGGTGCGTGCAAATATCCTGTCCTATGCAGAGTGGGTTCTTGTGGCTCTGTGCTTGTAGAATATTGAAAGAAGACAATAAAGAAGAGAAGAGTTGGTGGACGTAGCCCCACACTGGGGTGAACCACATATATCATGTGTTGCGGTTTCTTTGTGCATTATAGTTGTTATTTTATTGATGTGATGTATGCTTAGTGTAATGATATATGTTAGATGCATCCGATATAATATCTTAGTACTTAGTAATGTGAATGAATGCTATATCTAATCTATTTCTATGTGCTAAGTGCTGGATGTATTATATCTTGTGGAATATTGCGCTGCTTTGTAATTAGGGTTTGAATCTGCGATGCAAATAAGGGTTAAATGCTAATGAATGTTAACTTTTAAGTGCTCTGTTAAGGTATTGTAATCAAATATCTGTGTCCCAGCTAGGTTGCAGACATCTGAGTCCTGGAACCCCCTGCCTCTACCTCGAGTGAGACTTCATCTGCTTTGCAGGTGTTGCCGAAAGGGTCGGTAGTTAGGGTTTTGTTGGTGCATTGTTGAAGTGTTGGACCCTGGTTCTGCCCCTGTGCCAACAATCACATCTCTAGAAAGCCTCTTGATTTATGTTAAATTTGTTTCCCAGGCCTTCAAAACTATATCACCTCTTATTTGTTCTGAAAGAGAAAGTCGATGTACATTTGAGACATCATCCTTTGATACCAATAGGATGGCCTATTGAAACTTAGCTAGAGTTGAACGAGATTCCCTTTCTTTGATGTAGATGTCTTTTAGAGAAAGGTCAACCGCCTGGTAGCAATTTTGGATAGTCTTGACCTTCATGAAGAGATCTTGTTGGGCTATTCCTAAATTTTCATTTACCTCCAATGCTTGAGCCCAAAAAACTGACACCTCTATTGATGTACCTTTGGTCAAAGCTAACCTGGATTGCAACTGCTTTATTATCTCTTCTTTTTTCATGATCAAGCCTTTGTTGGCCTGTGAATTCTGATGAAGCTCTTCCAGGTTAGCTTGCAGTTGTTGAATCTGATGCCTGTCATATACTATGATCTATTCAAAACCTCTATTTATCTTATTTTTCACATCCTGCTCCATAGTCATTAGTTGATCTTGCATCTTCCCTACCAACAAGTTTCTCTGTTTTAGTTGCTCGGCCAAGTTTTCCAAGAACCACTGATTTTTTGTGGCAAAGGCACCTAATGAACCTGCCATTTCCTTGGCGAATTCTGAATCATCTTGATTTTGTCCATCATATATCATTATTTTCCTTTTGACCATCACTCCATCTTTCTAATGTGACTCTCGTTTGACTATATCCCTCCTTTTCTTGTTGAAAAAGAAGTCTGAAGGAGGCATCTCTTCGGGTGCAATTGGGGTGAGATCATCTATAAAAATGACTTCAGAACCGAGGTTTCCGAAAGTAGACTGTAACGGTGTCAATGAAGTGATAGGAGAACCTATTTCAATAGATGGTTGTTTCTCAATGGTTTTGGAAGTAGAGGTGGCTAGCGTAGAAGGAGATGTGTCATGTCCTCATTTCAGAAAGGCTTCGAATTGAACCTTTGCTTGAGGACCTAGTGGAGTTGATACTGAAGTTTCCAATTCCTCAATTAAGACTTCAGTGTCCTTTGGATTTTCCCTATTTTCCTGTTTTCTAGATCTCTTTGTCTCAAAACCTGAAGGTACAATATCCTGTGTAGACAAAAGGGCTACTGACTCTCCCTGTAATACCTTTAGCAAGCTATTCCGTCTGTGCTTTTGGAAAATGAAGAAGATGGCATGTTGGTCTAGGGACATAGTTTGGACTCTGTTCAGTACTTCCTCATATGACTTGGCTCCCCTGAATATTTCATCCTGTGGGGAATTCTCATGCATATACTTCTTCAAGTTGTACTGAGACAAGTGGTTTTCCATGATTTTGAGTGGATCATGCCTTTTAAACTCGATTTCAACCAACTTGGCCATACCTTTTTTTGAGTCGCTTTCAATTCCTTTCTGATGCCCCCTATCACGGTTTGATATGCCACTTCTCGGCATACTAGCCAATCCGGTAAAAACTTCGGGAGAGAATGAGAAGGGACCAAGCACCCGAAAACTCTGATGTAAGAAAAGTTTTCTTCGATGTACCAGTCTGCTATTTTGCCTAGGGTTTCCATGATTTTGTCTGAAATTCTGGGAGGTGGGAAACCTTATAGGGAGATATGAATAGGAACCACTACATAATGGAATATTTCATAGATGAAATCCCTGGCCTTGTCTTCCCACAGCTTGGATTGATAGAAATGGATAGGTTCAACGTTGTTCGAGGTCCAGCTCCAGTTCATCAGAGAGAAAGGAGTCATAAAGAAAATAGCAGCCATGATGTATGAAGACATATATAAAGGGGCAAGTTGTCCTTTGGACTTTTCTAATTGGTACTCTGTGATTTCCTTAGCCAGGTTATCTGATAACATCTTGTCCCAGTTGAAAGAGTATCCCTTGGCTACTTCGTGCATAATTGGTACCCATGCTACCGAGAAATGAGTGGGGCTCTTTTTCCAAAATAGCCTACATAAAATCATAGCCACATAAGTCATATGGGCTTCTAATGATGCTGTGGAATACATGCCGTGAGTGTCAGCTCTGAATTTTTCTGGGTGCCCCCACTAGTCCTTGATTAAATCTAGGTAGCTTTTATCATATTGCGTACACTCTTGTTTCTCAAACTCCATCATGAATGCAACATTGTAATTATATTTAAATTCGAGGTATAGTTTATACATTACTTGTATGTGTTATGGTCGAAAAGACCCAACAACATCCTTTTGAGAGTTGTATATTCTCCTAGTTTGAATGTCAATGTTCTCCAGGGCCCAACCTATCATGTCATTATACAGCATGAGCCTCGGTTGTGCAACTATTTTATGTAGCTTTGACTGAGCTATGTCCCTGAGTTTAGTTGCATGAATTTCGCTCACTTCATCGCTGGAATCCTCTGGGAAATTTACAAGCTCATGCTCTAGAATATCGAACACCTGTGTCCAAGATTTCACATTGTCTATGGCTCTCGGTGAGGTATCTGACAAAACATCTGTATTTGAATTTGCGCTTTCATCAGCTGCTTTAGCCATATTTCGTGGTGCCGTGATATTGATGAAATCAACACTCGGTTACCTATTACAGGGGAATGCGTGAGATTCTTAGTTGGCTAAAACTTGCTATTCTGCAAGAATGAAAATGGAATTCAAAATCAAGCATTGTTATTCACCTCAAGCGTATTGATTCAAGAATACCTTTACTGACGATAAA
Source organism: Picea glauca (assembly GCA_000966675.3). Lineage (NCBI taxonomy): Eukaryota > Viridiplantae > Streptophyta > Pinopsida > Pinales > Pinaceae > Picea > Picea glauca. The sequence goes on from JZKD02S2135078.1 coordinate 20,835, forward strand.
TTTATTTACCTTAATGAGAAAATCTAGATAGTGATCTGCAATCTACATTAAAATCATTACCGTTGATTTGTGATTAATTCCATTAATATCGATGGTTCACGATCAAGAATTTTGAATGAAATGGATTTGAAATTTCCCGAATTGTGAATTCACGAAAAATTAATTACGAGATAATCTCCTTTAAAACATTAATTAATTGTGTTTAACTTTAAGTGTTTTCGGGTATTTAGACTTCAGGATTTTTAACAGTAGCTCGAGCTAAAATACTTGAAACCCGAAACTGCGAAATGATTTATTATCAGATAATCGTTTTTTAGTTTTAATTAACCCTGTTTAAGTTTGAAGGGTTTCATAGGTTCGGACTTCGGAGATTTCAGGATGAGATGGATGGTAAAGGTCCAAATTCTGAAGTGCGAAGTTGTTAACTAGCTTTTAATCAATATTAACTTAACTAAATAAGGTTTCATATTTCGACATTTTGTTTCTTTGTGGGTTTGCAAGTTAGCTCGTTATTATATTTCCGAAAGGCCATTACCCGTAGTGACATGCCAAAGATGATGTCATTTTAGATGAAGTGTCAAGACTAGGGAGTGCCACGTGTTACTTAGAATCATATGAATCTTTGGCTAAAAAGGTCGGAAATGGATGACACATGTCAACCCAGGGAAGACTCAAAAGGTACATGTGTACTATGACTAGAGTTCTTTAAGGTTTTATGAATAGTGATAACAGACACTTTTCGGGTATCGAGACTTTAAACATTAAGACCTAGAGAAACACCCGAAGCACGAAGCTCAGAAGCGACCTTCAGTGATTTGAATTTTAACAATCACGCGACTCCAAAACTCGGGAAAAAATGGGATTGTTCAATCAACAGGGGAATTTTATCAACGACGAATATCATATGTGTCTTATTATTAGAGGTAAATTTGATTTAAACTTTCGAAAGATGACTTATGAGTCATTATTTAAAAAGATGAAGTTCAAGAAAGTAAATCTCAAGGTTTAGGATTTATATATGTTCCAACACTTAACATGAGAAGAAAATATCATCACAGATTGCAAGAAGAAGCTCGCTGTAGAGTTTGAGATGAAATACCTAGGGATGATGAATTATTTCTTAGGTCTTGAAGTTTGGCAGAGCTAGAGAAGATCTTCCTTAACCAAGGGAAGTATGTAGTTGAAATACTGAAGAGATTTGACATGTTGAAATGTAAAGCCCTGAACACACCCATGGAAATAAACTTGAAGCTCCTGGTTGATACTTCGTCAAAGTTGGTTGATGCTACTCTATACAGACAAATTATTGGTTCGCTGATGTATCTGACAAATACCAGGCCAAATATATGCTTTGATGTGAACACCTTGAGTTAGTATCTGGTAGAGCCCAAACATGTTCATCTTGTAGCTGCAAAGCATGTGATGAGATACCTTAAGGGTACATTGGATTATGGTCTCTGTTATACTAGAGATCATGAATTTAGACTGTGTGGTTATACTGATTCAGATTGGGATGGAAGTGTCTCAGATAGAAGGAGCACTTCATGATGTTGTTTCAGTTTGGGGTCAGCCATGACTTCATGGAAAAGTAGGAAGCAATCTAGTATTGCTCTCATCACGACAAAAGCGGAATACATTGCTGCATGTTCCGCCATTTGTGAAGCCATATGGCTTCAGAAGTTGTTGATAGGTCTGTTCAATATAGATATGGAATCCACCGTGATTCTATGTTATAAACAAAGTTGTATAAATATGACGGAGAACCTAGTGTTCCATGACAAGTCGAAGCACATAGAAATCCTATATCACTACATTTGTGATATGGTGCAGAGGGGAGCTATAAAGCTCCAATATGTTGGCACAAATGATCACGTTGCATATGTGTTGACCAAACCTCCATCTCGTGTGAAGTTTGACTACTTCCAAGACAAGCTTGGTGTAGTCCGAAAGGATCTCCCTCGAAAGGGGGAGTGATGTTGATGATACTATGGTATCCTGACCAAAAATGAGTAGCTA
>JZKD02S2135078.1:30047-45298 GCA_000966675.3 Picea glauca
TATTGGCTATAGAACAAACTTGAGAAGATTTTATCGACCCATTCTCTATTTGTGACTTCTTTATTTATTCACTGAACCAAATGGAAATCTAGGGCATGTTTTCGTGCTTCTTCCTCTAGACAATGTTGGTGGAAGTATGTATAGGTCATGATTTTCTTGTTGAAATGGTTGAATATATTGTTCAAAAAGTCATCCTAAACCTTGAAAGCATTGAATTGTAATTTTTAGAAGTCAATTTGGTCAACTTCTTCAATTGCTACCACAAAATATGATAGAGTATGAGTCCCAATAGTGAGAGGGAATTTTGGGAACATACCCTTCTTATGTTATTTTAACTTGGCATTATCTTCGAATTTAGCTATCTAATAATATTTTTCATCAAGCACTAATTTGTTCAAAACATTCTTAGGTAAAATGTGTGGAGATGAAGTTTTTCCATAGACAAAAATACAATTTCCATGTTCTTCTATACACTAATCACCCATTAGTTCTAGGACAACCAAGGTTTCCTTAGATAATTTTGGGTAAGGTTTGATGAACATGAGCTCATAAAGTGGAGCAAGTATTACCTCACACACATGCTCATAATGTTTGAAATAATTATATTTCCATAGATTCTAATAATGGACCAAGATAGGATGTAGAGAGGGATACTACATGTCACCCGTGTCCAAGAAGGAAATAATAGTGCAACCATCATCTAATAGAAATGAAGCCATGTGAAAATGAGGGTATTGTCTTCTTGACTTATCCAAATATATCTTGACAATGAAAATTAGATTGCTAGGTAATATATCTACCCAAGTTAAATACATCAACTTTTCTAAGAAATTGATATATCAAAAGCACCTAATGCCCATGTAAATGAAAAATCCTTCTCTACATATAACTATCACATAAGCATGACCATATCACTTACTAGTTCTCGTAAGATAGAGTTAGAATTCAAATCAGAATGGTGTTTCTAGAAGGTTTTTCCTTCTTACCACCAACATACCATCACTTTAATTGGGTTGTGTTTTCTATAAAATCCCTACACAAAGTCTTTATCCAATATTATCTCAGGTGTTGGAATATTATAAATGGTATTGTTTGAGTTTGTGGGGCATTAAATCAAATATTTGTCCCATTTTCTAAGTGTATGCTCATTTCCTTAGTGTTTTCTCTTTTAATTAATCATTACACCACATCCAAGCAAGGGGACATTTCTATCTTTGTTACAATTTTGTGTAGGTGAGGCACATGTACCATGTATTTCATATGGACAACGTCAACTATTTTATCTTGCTAGGAGCATCAAAAGATAATTCTGGTGGTGGAAGTGCTCTTCGATATTTTTCAAAGAGATTGTCAAATGTATAATCAAATGGAATACCAATGATGGGAGGTGTGTCACTGAATACAAGATTGGATTCTGGTGTGGTAGGTTCCTCATATTTCTTCTTCTTCAACCTTATTCCTTTCTTCAGGGTCATATTGCCAATTTTTATTCCAGAAATGCCATATGAGGAATGGTTCACCTTTAGTCTTAAATCCAAAGCATGTATTATTTCTAGGTCATTGAGATAATTTTAGAGGATGTTTTCGATAGAAAAATGCATGTTGAAACTTAAAATCATACTAATGGAAACAAATGACGAACTACTCCAAGTTACTATTTAAATCTTCACCTCTTGTGCATGATTCAAATAATAGTGGAAGGAAATAACTTGCCCTTAATTGAAATAACCAGAACCATCTACCAATTCACTTTAGGCCCTCAAATCATATTTCATAGGTCTATGATAAATAGATATTGGTGAATTGAACCCTTCACAACATTATGAATGATTTTGTCATTGGTTTCTAGTATGCAGGTTTAGAGTAAAGAAACATGGGAAAATTGAACCCTTCATAATGTTATGGGTGAGTTTAAAGGTACTATGCCTACCTAAGTGAAGGCATCACATTCATCTAAGAAAATTCTCCAAGCTTGTCATGTCTTTGATATAGGAAGGAGGAGCTATGCAATGGTCTCAAAGGAAGGGTAGTCTTACTTGATATTAATAGTTTGTGAGGTTAACAACAAGCCTATACTCACCCCTTGGTAAGAAAGATCAAAAGACCATAAAGGGATTTATAACCACATGAAAACTAAGAGGTAACTGACAAAATCAATGAGAACAATTCATTAGTTCTCCCACTATCATAATTATAGAACTAAACATGAAATTCAAAGATAGGGAAACCTACCTATTTGTTCAAAGTATACCCTATCATGGTTCCAAGGTGTGAAAGCAACCATACATTAACTCACCTCACAACTCATTGTAGAAAATTTCCTAGACAATGCATGAACCAAGGTAAACAAGGGCAAAACTCTAAGTGAGATATGAGCTTTGAATGATGTGAATACACTCTTTACATGATTCCAACATTCCTTTGATGGAAAAAACCACTAATTATTATTTCAGACACCAACGAATGACAAAATCCCAATTTTTGAGAAATGATACCTTATGTTGGATAGTATGAGCACAAGTTCATAAGCACCCAATGACTGCACTCATCAGGATGAAAGAAAATAAAGTGCACTTGGATACCTAGCTAGAAGAGTGTAAAGGGTAAGATCACAATGGGTTCAACAAAGGGAAGTGAATAGGATAAGGTGGGTCACCCTTGCTTAAGTAAGTGTGATAGGACTAGGTCACAATTGGATTTATGAAGGCTAAACACACACAAGCCATTTCCATGGGTCTAACTTGCAAGCACAAGGGGAAGACAATATTTTACCTTGGCTTTATACTCCACATTGCTATGGTATAGTCACTTGGAGAAATACTAAGGCTATAATTCCTATGGGGTCAATCACATGAAGATACATTGCTAACACAAAGAATAATGAACCCTCTTCACCTTTGATGCAGGAACATCATCATCAAGCACACATGGAGAGACAGCTCAACGCCTTAGCGTGCCTTTGAATCAATTCGGAATATGAAACACAGGTGTTTCCTGCAAATATTTCTTGAACTGATTGGACACTGAAGAAGATCAAAACACTCAATATTGAATGATCACAAATGATTTGGGAGTTTCACTCCTAGATATTAATGTAACGGTGCTTAAGGGGTAGTTAGCTTCTTTCGAGAAGAGAGGTAGTCGGAGGGAACCCTAGGAACCATCTTGTATATGTAGATGCATTGTATGCCCAAATGAGGCTGCTAGAGGAGTATTGTTATTGAATAGGAGGTAGCTAGAGGAGGAAATAGGAGATATAATAGTTCTTTGAGGGAGCTTAAGAGAGCTAAGACTCTGTGACAGTCCAGCCTACACATATTGTAATTGGACATTCATCTTAATAGAAAGAAAGTAGTTTTTCCTGCATATGAACTTTCTGTGTGTTTATGTGTATCTGATGAATGTTATCTTTGTGTGTTTATGTATGTTGTAGATGCATGATAGGTTTCATTTGTAGTAGGAAGATAGATTTATCTATATTTGTTGAGTTTGAAATATCGTTCTGAGTTCTTTAGGATGTGCAAGGAGTGCACAACAAAACATTTTAGGTTTTGTAGCCAGCACAAGGAGTGCGCATATGAACTCTATTGAGTTGGAAAAGAACGTGCAAGGAGGGTGCACTAGTGCAATAAAAACTCAAGGGAAACCTCAAGGTTGTTGAATACCTTAGAGGAGAAACCGTGCAGAAGAAACACATAGAGAAAGAGTCACTGATAATTCTATAGAGCTCTGCCAGGTGGGCATTGAGCAGGTGTAAGCGTGCATAGAAGAACTCTCTGTCGAGTTCAAAGAAAAGAGTATCAGAGGAAGGTACTCACAGAGTTGCTGAATACTATGTAATCTTTGCAAGCGTGCATTGAGAAAATGTTGTCGAGAAGGCACGAGAATCCCTTTTAGGAGTAAAGGGACTGAAACCTTAGAACTTGAGTAAGTAAAAGCTCAAGAAAGACAGTGCAAGGAATCCGCGCAGAAGTTAACGTATTCCAAGATTCACAAGCTGAGGAGGAGTAGTGAAAGTTTGCACGTAGAGCGCAAGTTTACACCAGAGTTGAGGGCAATATTCATTGTCAAAGCTCAAGAGGAAAAGCGGAGTTGGGACCCCTTTCAACTGGTTTCGCAGGAGAAGATTCAAAGAACAAAACCTTTGAACACAGAAAATTTCCCAAGTTCGGGAGAACAAAGAAGCTCAGGAGGAGGAGTGACAACAACCGTCAGATCGGTTGCAGGAAGAGATCTGGACCGTCAGATCAAGGTTTAGGATGAAGAAGGAATGCACGGGGAGAAGAAATAGATCCCAGTTGAAGGATATGAGCGCAGAGGATAGACAATCGTCCGATCCAGGTAAAGTGCACGGGCCTTAACCCTTGGTGTGCACAGGAGAACGGACTTGCCAAATTCCTTAAGTGATTAGGGACCATCCATCTTCCAGAGGGATAGGTGGCACAAGATATACAACTTCGAAAGTTTGTAGACCAGGAGAGAGCGAAATCGTCGAGGAGTAGATCCTAGTTGTTGATCGCCAGGGGGGTATGTGTCAACAGATATGAGGCTTCGAGGAAAATCACTTCGAATATTTTAGTTGAGTAGTTTAAGCTCCCGAACCCCAAAGGGCCGAAGTGAATCTGGACCATCAAATCTAGAGGGATGCATGGCGTAAATCCGTTGTCTTCAGGTGAAGGCACTCTAGGAGGAAGCGAATACTGAGAGTTGAAACTCCTGAAGCTCGAAGAGCGAAGTGAATTACAACCATCGATCTGTGAGGGACACACGTTGACAGATCGTCATCTTCGAGTGAAAGCACATTGGGATAAATAGAATATTGAGAGTTGAAACTCCCAAAACCCGAAGAGCGTAGTGAATTTCAGTCATCGATTTGTGAGGGATACGCATTGACAGATCATCGTCTTCGGGTGAAAGCACTCTGGGAGAAAGCGAATATTGAGAGTTGAAACTCTCGAAACCCAAAGAGTCGAAGTGAACCATAGTTGTCGATCTATGAGGGACACGCATCGACAGATCGTCGACTTTGGGTGGAAGTACTGTGGAGGAAGTGAGAGTTGAGAGTTGAAACTCCTGAGACCTGAAGGGCGAAATCAATCGTAGTCGTCGATTTGTGAGGGATACGCGTCGACAGATCGTCAAATTCAGGTGGAAGTACTATGGAGGAAGTGAGAGTTGAGAGTTGAAACTCCTAAAACCTGAAGGGAGAAATCAATTGTAGCCGTCGATTTGGAAGAAGGGCACATGTCGATAGATCGTGGGGATATGGGAGTGCATGTGAAAGGAGGAAAAGGGTTGCTCACTGATATATGACCAAGGAAGATAAAGGAAATATTCTATCCATTGATCAAGAGGCATCACCCGAGATTGAATATCAATGGTCACGCTTAATTGTGGGGCCAGAAAGTGCTTGGACTTTAAAATTCTTCGATCAGACCGTAATTGAAACCACAATATTACCAAAGGGGCACGTGGTGATTGATAGTGAATTGCAGGGAGAAAAGTGGTGTGGTATCAAACCACTTTTGGCCACTCCACAATCACATATTTACGTGAGGTCATAGCTCGTGGTCATATGTGAAGGAAGGGACCTAGCGAGGGGAGCTAGGGTTTGTTATTCAAATTCTTCGAAGGGGCCAGGAAAGAGCCCGCGGGTTTGACAGAAACTACACTTTGAAGAAAAGGGGACCTGTGTAGATTGATTGGATTCTAAATAAAGGCCTGAAGAGTCTATCCAACTCCTTGATTTGAACAATCCTAGACCAGGAGGTCGCACGTCCCCGTGGAGAAAAGGGGGGTCTACAACAAGTGGTATTAGAGCGGAAATATTTCCTGTAGACAACAGGCAAAGGAGAGAGGAGACAACAGAGATAGTTTGATACCATCAATTGGTATTAGAGATGAAGTTCATCTGTAGATTTTAGGCGAAGTAGATGAAGGTGACAGTATGACTACTTCAACTAGTATCAAGAGTTGAATTTAGTCTACATATTGTAGGCAAAGGTGAGAAGGTGAATAGAGATAATATGATGACATGAAGTGGTATCAGTGACTGAAGTTCACCTATAGAGACCAGGTGAAGGGAGACATAGTATTGATTCTCTATGAAGATTGTTGCAAGGTGTGCAAAAAATGGTATACAACTAGGTGGGCTGAGGTAAGAAGAAGATGGCTAATGAAGGTCATGAGTGTAGTCGAAGAGGAGACCAAAAGAAGAAAAGAAAATCAGAAATTGACAAGGAGCTCATTGAGATAAGAGAAAGAATGGAACAATTGACATTGAATATGCAGTAGGAAGCAAAGGTACAATGGACATATGAATGGAATTTGAAGAGGAAAGAGAAGTGGCATGTCCATAAGTTGTTAGCCAGAAGGCAACAACACGTAGTAAGGAAGTGGCTGAAGCATGTTGAAAACCTCAGTGGCATAGAGGAGAAAGTGATTCACATGTGTGAATCAGAGAATGGGAGGAACCTCAGTGATGAGGAGGAGGTGAGATCAATTGAAGGTCTCATAAACTTCCAGGAGGGCGGTGATGGAAATTTAAATTGCCAGGTGGGCAATGAGATGAGATCAGTTGATATCGTAGACTGCCAGGAGGGAAGAAGAGAAGAGAGGAGACTATCTGAAAGTATCATGAAATCAAATGAGAGTTCATATCAACAAGGAGAGCTAGTGGATGAGGATCAGAAATGCATTCTAACCATTGGGGGAATTAAAATATTCCTGCCAAATAGTCTAGCAGAGGATAGTACAAGTGTTGCACATGAGGAGGTGGTGCAACAAGAATCCAAGAAAGAGGCCATGGGTCCAAATGCTTTTAAATTTAGCTGTGTCTGTGATGCAGGTACAATAGAGGAAATACAACCAACAAACACTGTCAAAGAGGAGGAGAAGGAGTAGACATTGATGTTGCCCCAACAGAAAAAGAGGAGCATTCAGATGAATTTCTCACTCAATGGAAGCAAGACCTAAATATGTTGGAGGATTGGTTGAACAATCCAAAACCAGAAAAGGACTGCCAGGATGCATTCATGCAAAGGGAAACAAGTGGAGGAGCATACTAGCCTAAGGAGAAGCTGGAGGAAGTTGGAGTTGAACCAACACAAGAGGAGATGATAGAACTCAATCTATCAAAGGAGGAAGCTGAGCAGCAACTCAATGGTGAGATTGTAGAACTGGAGTCTGCAACAGAGTGGCTAGCTAGTTCCACAAGAGATGAAGATAACATGAAGGCTCAGATTGATCATATTGGTAAGGAGGATAAATATCACACATTTAAATGTGCCCAAGAGATGGAGAAAGAAGAGAATTTGGTGGAATTGCTCAAAAATTTCAGCCAGGGAGATGAATATGAGGCAACTGTAGAATTGGGATCTACAGCAAAAGGAGATGAGCATTCAAAGGAATGGCTCAAATTTTTCAGCTAGGAAGTTGAGAAAGAGATGATTATAGAACGTGGACCTACAACAGACGAGAGAGCAATAGATAGCATGGATTTTGTTGATCTGTATGAAGAAATGGAGGCCCTAGAGAGAAGGGTAACGATGCAAAGCCAACTAATCCAACAAGTCAAGTTGGAAATTGATAGAAAGGAGATGCAGCGGAATGAGATGAAGGAGAAGAGCTAACCAGTGGACCGGTTGGACAAATAAATAGAGGAGATAAAGAGATTTATGTTGGAAGCAACACAAGAAGCAGTCATCAGAGAAGGATGGAACAGAAGAGGACCTACAGGAGCAGTAGGGTAGCAGAGACAACAAGGAAGAGGAGCAGATGAACAACTCCAAGAGAAGATATGGGACCCTGGAGGATCTCAACAACAAAGTAGAGGGATCCATGAGAAGGAGCTCATGATTTTCCCACAGTGGAGTATGATGTAGGAGAATCATAATCAAGCACACATGGAGAGAGAGCTCAACACCTTAGCACGCCTTTGAATCAATTCGAAATATGAAACACGGGCGTTTCCTGCAAATATTTCTTGAACTGGTTGAAAACTGAAGAAGATCAAAACACTCATGATTGAATGATCACAAATGATCTAGGAGTTTCACTCCTAGACTTTAATGTAACGATGATTAAGGGGTAGTTAGCTTCTTTCAAGAAGAGAGGTAGTCGGAGGGAACCCTAGGAACCCTCTTGTATATGTAGATGCATTGTATGCCCAAATGAGGCTACTAGAGGAGTATTGTTACTGAATAGGAGGTAGCTAGAGGAGAAATAGGAGACATAATAGTTCTTTGAGGGAGCTTGAGAGAGATGAGACTCTGTTACATTCCATCCTGCACATATTGTAATTGTACATTCATCTTAATAGAAAGAAAGCAGTTTTTCCTGCATATGAACTTTCTGTGTGTTTATGTGTCCCTGATGAATGTTATCTGTGTGTGTTTATGTGTATCTGATGAATGTTATATGTGTGTGTTTATGTATGCTATAGATGCATGATAGGTTTCATCTGCAGTAGGAAGATAGATTTCTCTATCTTTGTTGAGTTTGAAATATCGTTCTGAGTTCTTTAGGCTATGCAAGGATTGCACAACATAAATTTGAGGTTCTATAGCCAGCGCAATGAGTGCGCATCTGAACTCTATTGAGTTGGAAAAGAACATGCCAGGAGGGTGCAGCAGTGCGATAACAACTCAAGGGAAAACTCAAGGTTGTTGAATACCTTAGAGGAGAAACCGTGCAAAAGAAGCACATAAAGAAAGAGTCACTGAGAATTCTGTAGAGCTCTGCTAGGTGGGAATTGAGCAGGTGTAAGCATGGATAGAAGAACTCTCTGTTGAGTTCAAAGAAAAGAGTATCAAAGAAAGGTACTCGCATATTTTTTGAATACTCTGTAAGCTCTGCAAGCGTGAATTGAGAAAATGTTGTCGAGAAGGCACGAGAATCCCTTTGAGGAGTAAAGGGACTGAAACCTTAGAACTTAGCACACAGAGCACAAGTGTGTGCCATAGTCGAGGAAAATATTCATTGTCAAAGTGTAGGAGGAAAAGTGGATTCGAGACCCCTTTCAACCGGTTTCACATGAGAAGTTTCAAAGACCAAAACCTTTGAACACTTATAAAATTTCACAAGTCCGGAAGAACAAAGAAGCTCAGGAGGAGGAGTGACAACAACCATCATATTGACTACAGGAAGAGGTCTGGTCCGTCAGATCAAGGTCTAGGATGAAGAAGGAACATGCGAGGATAAGAAATAGATCCCAGATGTAGGATCTGAGTGCAGAGGATTGACAATCGTCTGATTCAGGTAAAGTGCACGGGCCTTAACCCTTGGTGTGCACAGGAGAGCGGATTTGCCAAAGTCCTGAAGTGATTAGGGACTGTCCATCATCTAGAGGGAAAGGTGGCGCAAGATCTACAACTTCAAAAGTTTGTAGACCTGAAGAGAGTGAAATCGTCGAGGAGTAGATCATAGTCGTTGATCGCCAAGGGGATATGTTTCAATAGATCTGAGGCTTCGGGGAAAATCACTTCGAAGATTTCATTTGAAGAGTTGCAACTCCCAAACCTCGAAGGGATGAAGTGAATCTGGATCTTCATATCCAGAGGGACACGTGGCAAAAATATGTTGTCTTCGGGTGAAGGCACTCTGGGAGGAAGCGAAGACTGAGAGTTGAAACTCTCGAAGCCCGAAGAGAGAAGTGAATTATAACTGTCAATCTGTGAGGGACACGCGTCGACAAATCATCGTCTTTGGGTGAAATCAATCTCAGAGAAAGCGATGATTGAGAGTTGAAACTCCTGAAATATGAAGAGTGAAGTGAATTTTAGCCGTCGATCTGTGAGGGACACGCGTCGACAGATCGTCGTCTTCGGGTGAAAGCACTCTGGGAGAAAGCGAATATTGAGAGTTGAAACTCCTGAAACCCAAAGAGACGAAGTGAACCATAGTCGTCAATCTGTTAGGGACACACATCGGCATATTGTCGACTTCGGGTGGAAGTACTGTGGAGGAAGTGAGAGTTGAGAGTTGAAACTATCGAAACCCTAAGGGAGAAATCAATCATAGTCATCGATCTGTGAGGGACACATGTTGACATATCGTCGACTTCGGGTGGAATTACTAGGGAGGAAGTGAGAGTTGAGAGTTGAAACTCCTGAAACCCGAAGGGTGAAATCAATCGTCGATAGATCGTGGGGATATGGGAGTGTGTGTGAAAGGAGGAAAAGGGTCGTTGGCTGATAGATGACCAAGGAAGATAGAGGATAGATTCTAGCTTTTGATCAAGAGGCATCACCCAGGATTGAATATCAACGGTCATGCTTAATTGTGGGGCCAGAAAGTGCTCGTTTTTAAAATTCTTAGAGCGGGCTGCAATTGAAACCACAGTATTGCCAAAGGGACACGTGGCAATTGATAGTGAATTGCGGGGGAAAAAGCGGTGTGGTCTCAAACCACTTTTGGCCGCTCCGCAATCACGTATTTATGTGAGGTCATAACCCGAGGTCATATGTGAAGGAAGGGACCTAGCGAGGGGAGCTAGGGTCTGTTATTCAAATTCTTTGAAGGGATCAGGAAAGAGCCCACGGGTTTGACAGAACCTGCACTTTGAAGAAAATGATACATGTGTAGATTGATTGGGGTCTAATAAAGGCCTGAAGAGTCGATTTGACTCATTGATTTGAACTATCCTAGACCGGGAGGTCGCGCAGCCCTGTGGAGAGAAGGGGGGTCTGCATCAGCTTTGCTCCAAATTGTGCAATGCCATTAGGATAGGGTTAGTGTTATGTATATGGTTAAAATATCTAAAAACAATTACCCACTGGTGTGAGTGCCTTAACACTCACCCTTTGTGATTCAAGCGAAGTAAAGGGCTCCATTCATTAGAGGCAATGAACCATAAAACCTAGATATGTTAGACAAGTTGATGGTACATATTTATTTTGTGTTAGATCACATGATGACAAACTAAGTAGTTGGGTTTCTTGAAAAATTTATAAAGGGGTTCATATGCGAATGTGGGCGTTTTGCAAAGTCATCATAACATAATTTACTTGAGACTTGTTACATGTGATGGTGGGTGAGTAAAGTTATTATAATTTACTTGAGACTTATTACATGTGATGGTGGGTGGGTAAAGTTAATAAATTAAAATGAGAAATAAATTTATTGAGATTTAATATATTAAAAGAGAAATAAAAACTATAAAGAAAAAATAAAATTATGTCGATTCATTTTAAATCTAAATACTTAAATGAAAAAAATATATTTGAGAGGACAAATACTTAGAAATATATAAAAAAAATCGTAACATATTTGAGAGGACAAATACTTAGAAATATATAAAAAAAATCGTAATAAACTTTTGGTATGGAGTGATGGTTACGAACAATTAAATAGAAATACAAGTAATCACATTATTGTTGGGAGAAGTACATGGTCCCTTTGACCGACCAAAACCAAAACTCATTTTTTATTGTGCTTCAAGGAATGGCATAGAGAGAGTACAATATGATGAGGAAAAGCACACACATGTACATCCTCACTCCCCTACCATGTACATCCTCACTCCCCTACCATGTGTGTGGTATGTCCGTAAAGATACACATGCACATCCCAAACCCCCAAAGAGGTTGTGCGGTAAGATAATTTAGTCCATATATTAGTTAATTTTTTTCTCATTTAAATTAAGAGATAGCTTGGTTTTGTCTTGCAAATTGGACAACTACTTGATTTCAAGTTACAATAGTGGTTTAAATTTCCTTAGGAGATAAATGATCTCCTTTCTTAGTTGTTGTTACCTAAGGTTTAGCTAGGATATGGATGACACTAGGGAGACCGTGGTAACCATGCAAGGCTTTAGTTACAACAATGAAAGTTAAAAATCCTTTCCTCTCTCTTTATTTATTTGGTTTCCTTTATAATTTAAGGAAGTAAAATTTTCTTCATTTAGCTATTATTGTTGGTTTTTATTAACTTTGCTACATGTTTAAAGGTGGTTTCATAGAGTGAATTTCATCATATAAAAATCTTAGATCTTGTGAGGCCATTAAAACTTATGCTCTCTAACTTATTTTGTAGTAAGATAAGTTTTGGGCTACTAGGTACACAAAGGTGGATTCATGGAGTGAATCTCATCATATGAAAATCTTAAATCTTGTGAGGCCATTAAAGCTTATGCTCTCTAACTTATTTTGTAGTAAGAGAAGTTTTGGGCTACTAGGTACACACATGGAGGGACTTTTCAGACTTTCTAAAATTTAAACATGGAGGGACTTTTTAGACTTTCTAAAATTTCATATAAACTTTATGTTCATTTCCCTCCATAGCCCTTACTTTATTATTTCTTTTTCCTTTTATAACATTCATTATTTCCCTTTTATCATTATTCTTATAATAATATTTTTATAAATTATTTTTTCTTATATAATTTATTTATTACCTTCCTAATTTTTCATTTATTTAATTATTCCTCCTCTTTTAAACATGCACAACCTTTTTTCTTCTCTTTAATAAATAAAATAATAAAAATAATTAATATAAAAAAGTAACATTTTCTCTTCTCTTTAATAAAAGAAAAAGTTAAATAATTAATATAAATAAAATATTAAGATATTAATTTTAAAGTTTTTTTTTCCACATAAAATTTCTCTTATATATTCATATAAAGTTTCCATTTAAGGTACAAAATATTCATAAACATATACCAGACATCCTGAAATTCACACCATCGTAGTGAATATTTAACTAAAGCATACATGTGAGAGTGTCTCTCACCATAATAAATAGTCCTAGCAAACCTCCAATGAATCCAAGAGAAACAAGACTCCTTACTAGCAAAGATGTAGTTGGCCTTTCTTCTAACTGGACATAATAACTAAAGCAAAAAACTAACTACTATGTCAAGGAATTTTGAAGCATCAGAGGAGATTTAGAAATAACAAAGGACCCATATGCCCATCTTCCATCTGGTAGTAAATAATTTTCCCTTCCTGGTGTTGCAGAGCTCTTTTGGAAAGCTCATCTTTCTTCTGATTATATTCTTTGTAGATGTGTGTGAATTCGAGATTCCTGAAATATTTGAGGTGGTCCTTTATCCGGTCTTTCCAACACTCCAGGTTTAAGACCCGAAGGACAAAATTTTGATTTAACCAGTCAATGACAATTCTTGAGTCCCCAAATACTTGGAGGTATAGGAGATGTAGCCAAGATGCCAAAGTTAATAAAGCCTAAGCTCCCAATAATTCATCTCTTGTGTTCGTACCCAACCACAATTTAACATCCATCTAAATTTTGTATGTAGATTTAACATGATGACTCCTCCCACACCACTTTTCTAGCCACGATCTTGAGAAGCCACATCAAACCACCTTGCTGGGACTCCCTCAAGTACTGGTGATGTTCAATGGGGTTTGGTTGGGAGAGTTTGTACCTGAGTAGACCCTAGGCTCCCGAAGATCATGTGTAGGATCGAGAAAGTGGAAGACCAACCTTTTTCAAATATAACCTTGTTGTGTTCCGACCACAAATTCCAACAAATAATGGATGGCAGCATTGAGTGAGATGGTTATCTTCTTGACCATTCTTTAAATCTGGTTTGAAGAGAAGAACCCGTCCAACTAGTGGTTAAGTTATAGGCTTTAAGAATCTGATTCCACACCTGTTGAGTGAAACTACAATGCATCATTATGTGTATCACAATCTCAGTGAGACGAACAAAGTTCGCTCACACAAAGAATATCCAATATAAATAGGATAGTACACAGAACTCCATATAGGATAGTAATAATATGAATAATGAATAAGTTATAAGATGAATACAATGAGAATGATGGCCCGTTTATATATCCTCACAGGGCGTGCCCTTTAATGAATAGACACGTCCTTTAGATAAGACATGACTTTTGATTTGTGATGTGTTTAATTATTATTAATTATATCTATTTCTATATATATTGTGTTCATAACATTGCATTCCCCTTAAAAATGCTTTGTCCTCAAAGAATACTTTATGGAAGAATTATCTCTTGTTCTGGCTTGTAATTATTGTCTCTTGATTATTCATTCTTGAGTTAGTGATCGTTGAAGACTTGAGACGATAGGATCTTCTAATTGCTGAGAAAAACTATCGAATTGTAAAAGAGTCTGCCCACCCTAATTCGATCTTCTGCAGAATTGGGTATTTATAGGATTCTTGGAAAAAAATTGATGTATTTTGACTCCCATGATAGCTTCTACTTTGAGCACCACTTGTAGTGGAAGTAATATTGTTTGACATATCGATCATTTGTTTATGTTGATACGTTGATTGGTTGAAGTATCAAATTTTGTGATTAGGATGTCGATAAGGCATCCTTGCAACTTGATCTTTACTTCGTATATTTGTAGTTTTTTCTAATTATCTTTTGGAATTGAGTCTTCTTCATACCCCCGACTTGTTTCTACTTCAACATTTGAAGACCTCTTTACATCAGCTAGATTTGTATCCTTTTGAGTTGTAAGGTTGACTATGTCTGTATTAATTCCTTTATCCACAATTGAGAGTTTTACATCTGAATATTTTTCTAGTTCCATAGGTTCAATCATTGTCTCTTTATCAACCAATGCTTCCTTGTTGATAAGTTGGTCTAACATGTTCTGTAGTGACTTCTTATCACTCTTTAACTTCTTAATCTGTGTGATTAAACTTTGATTATGAATCTTTAGGAATGATTTTTCTTCCTTATCTGATTTGTTGACTTTGTTCTTGTCTTCCTTCTCAGATTCTTCTTCTTTCAACATTCTAATTTCTTCCAATAATATTTGATTAAGGTTCTTTAAATGCGATGTTTCTTTATCTTTTTTCTGATAATTTCTTTCCGATGTCTTGATTTTCTTGTTCCAACTTCAAAACACATTTTTTTCTATCCTTTGGCTTCATGATTTTTGTAAGTAGTTTTTTATTATGATTTATTAGGAGATAAATCTCTTCGTCTTTTTCAATGATGATCTTGTCACTTTCTTTCTGTCAATCCTGCAAATTTTGTATTAATTTATGGTTATCTTGAAGGATCACTTCTTATACGTCCTTCAGGTCTTCTGATGATGGAGCTTCTGAAACTGACTTCATTGTAATGTCCTGCAATGTGATTTTCTTCTTCTTATAAGAAAATGTCAAAAAAATTCTCCTTGTGTTGAAGATAAAAGTACCCAATGTATCCACTCAAGTTGACCCTAGAATTATATCAACATTGTCTTGATATATTGATACAATATTGGATTGAGCTATGAATTTGTAATCACCGATAGATAGTTGTAGG
>JZKD02S2135089.1:0-11156 GCA_000966675.3 Picea glauca
AAAAAAATTATGTTTCTGTGTGCTCATACAAACAAAAGTGTTTTTTTTTGAGAAAAAATGAATCTCAACAACAAATGGGGTTCAATCTCAGTTAGATTACTTGGAAAATGGAAGTTTTCTCATTGTTTCTGATTTGTCAAGATTGGTAAGGGCGCACGACAAAGAACATACACAAACAAGAAAACACTTTCCACTCCATTTCTGATTTTTCGAGATCACACTGAGCGCATGACAAAGAACATACACAAATAATAAAGAGTACCAACTTGGAAATAAAAATAGAAAATAGAAAATAGAAATATTATCTTTGTAATTTAAAAAAAAAGGCGTATTCATACTTTATACCTCTAGATTTGACTAAAATGGTTGTAACTTGGGAAAATCGAAACCTTTTCGAGTGAAACAAAAATCATTTTTAATTGAAAGAAACACTTTGGATGCAATGGAACAATCCTCTCATCCCATAAATGTATGAAAATAGAAGAAACTATAAATGAAGCAACACATCTTTAAGATCTTGATCTACAATGAGAACTAGTCTTCAAACGAGCTCTAATACCATGTTGGATAAAACATGGCATTCCAATAGAGTATGAACACCTTCAATAACCACTCACACAACCATATCAAATATCAACACATCGATGTTTTTACATGGTTAAAACCCTCAAATAGGGAAACAATCCACGATCCCAATCAGCGTGGCCACTTGAGGCAATATATTAATGAAAACGATAAATATTTTACAAGTGCGTTTCTCACAATTGATCATCAACAAATGACCCTCTATGCTCTTTAAATAGAGATCATGGACCAATTGAGTGTCAAGCCATGGATCAATGTAGTCGTTAAAAACAAGGGGAATATGAGCCATCAAATCACTCTATGTCTAGAACATATTGTGACTGTCAGATTACATAACTACAAATGCATACTAAGACATACTAAAGAAACACACTTTTGCCTAAAGACACTTTAGACCAAGTTGATCATAAATAACTTGTAAGTTTCTAAATATCCTAATAAGGTGGGGGTATATAATTTTCCAAAGTTTCCCAATATTGGCCCCAACCAGTTAGAGTGAAACATATAGGTGATATGACCTACAAGGGGTGAAAATCATCTAGGGGATTTTAACCTTACTGGGAGAATATCACCGTCCCTACTTAACCATCAAACCATGACCCCATTGGTAGTAGTTTCCATTTGACATTATAGTTTATCAATTTGAAATAACTTCATAAATTCATGAGGGTTAATATGTCTCTTAGGCATCTTCATGTTTCAAAATATATAGGTTCCATTCAATTGTGTACTCGTGATTTTTCATGCATTTTGAAGGGAACCGAATCGAGAGGACCTTGGTGCAAGAATGTCCTTTTTAGGTGCCTTTGGTTGGTAAAGGCATAATACCATAACTTTATTTTTTATTTTCTTTATTTGTTTGTTTATAGGTGAACTCTATAAGTTTTAAACTTGTGAAGTAAAGCAATACATACATATTTTAACAAAAACAAAAATTAATCAATGACTCATACACATAGTACACAAATATTTACGCAGGAAACCCTTAGCCGTGAGAAAACCAACCTTCCTGGGTGCCACACTTCTCAACTCTTCATTGTATTAATTTCAACATTCTAAATAAAATATACACAATATTTTAGGTATTCCACAGCTACCAAAACCCTAATCCCTTAATCCATGATTAATTTAGAAAACTGCTAAAATAGAAAAAACCAACCCAAATTATTTTTTGGGCTTCACCTAATCAAGGGGGGGGGGATCTTGGCCCCCCTCACGACCCCCTAAAAAAATGGTTAGGTGATGGGATCGTTGTACCCTATCGTCAAATCCAATGTATCCCCCACACACATGTAAAGAATATAACACATATCCAACAAACTCACTTCAATAATGATAGGTTACTCACTCCATAGTTGGTGGGAATGCAATCACAATGTTAATAAGATTGTTGTAAAAAAAAAAAATAATACACTAGATTGATTTAAATCTAGGAGTGAGAATACCAAACTAGGTTTCACATAAGATAAGCTTAATGGAGAGCATACAAATGAATATGAAGGTAGGTTAGTTCTTTTTAAATTTTTTATTAGAGAGAATATGACTTTTGCATGATAATGGAATTGTAAGGGGATATGGGAATTATCTTTAACCAATATAGTTTAACTTATAGGTCTAGGTTTAGGGATTTTAAGGTTGATCATGTCCATCAAGCAATTTATTTTCATGCTTTTTTTTTAATCCTCGAAGCATTACAAGAGAATTAAAAAAAAAGAAATATTTTTGCATTTTGATGGAGCCCAATTTTTTTTATATGAATACTAAAAGTGAATAAAAAAAATAAACAAGCATACTAAACACATAAGGTAAATAAAGTTACATGTTGAGTGGTTTTAGGGTTTTTATGTTTTATTTTTTTATTGGTTATTTTTCATGGTTTAAAGATTCCATAGTTTCCACTTTATGAGTTATGTTTTTACTAATGTCACTAAAGTTAGGACATTTGTTGGGGAATCATAGTACCCACTGCATTTTATAGCATATTTTTTAGCGGTAGCTTCACCACTCCATGCTATAACAATTAGTGGTAAGACTTTCCAGTGGGGAAAAATAAGTAGAAATATTTTGATGCGCTGAAACAAAAGATTATTCAAGCACTAGTTCTCACATTTCCAAACTTGCATAAGCCTTTTGAAGTGGAGATAGATGCAAGTGGGTATGCTATGGGAGCAATTTTTATGCAAGGAGGTAAGACGATATTCTATCATTCTAAAATGTTTCATGGGGGAGTCTTAAACTACCCTAGCTATGATAAGGATATTTATGCCTCGGTTCAAGCTGTTAAGAAGTGAAAGAACTATTTGATGGGCAGGGAAACCATTATCCACACAGATCACCAACCACTGTAGTACTTGCAGGCCTAGAGTAAGCTTCAACAAACCAAACATTACACGTGGATTGGGTTTTTGTAGCAATTTCATCTAGTCATCAAGTGTAAGAAGGGAAACAATAATAAGTTGGTGGACATGTTTTCAAGTCCACTCACATCTAATATTATAGCTTTGGGAACTCTTATGCACATGGATCCTTTTATGCATTATGCATATATAGAGGCATACACAAAAAATGAGGACTTTAAAGAGGTGTTCCAACAACTACATGGAAAAATTCATGTAGAAGAAGGTGACGATAAGGATAACTATCATATCCAGAACAGGTTACTCTACAAGCTAGAGAATCTTTGTGTTCCTAAATTTGAAATATTTCATCTTATAAGAGAGGCTCACACCTCCAAGGTTGCAGGATATTTTGGTGTTGGGAAGGCAATTGCTAACGTACAAAAGTATGTGTATTGGCCTAGAATGCAAATATATGTAGTAGGGTATATTATAGGATGTATACTTTATTGTACTAGCAAGCTCAATAATAGAAATCAAGGTATATACCATCCCTTAATTGTATCCACCCAACCTTGGGAAAGAATTTCCATGGATTTTATGGGTGGTTTGCCAACAATCAGGAATGTACATGACCATCTTTTTATGGTAGTTGACAGGTTCAACAAGATGTGCATGTTTGACAACAAATTCCAACAAAGGACGAACACCTTCAATAAACACTCACACAACCAGATCAAATATCAACACATTGATGTTTTTACATGGTAAAACTCATGTGGGGAAACATCCACACCCTAGCCGACATGGCCACTTGGAGAAATTTATTGATACAAAAGAAATATTTTACAAGATAGTTTCTCACAATCGATCATCGACAATTGACCCTTCATTCCCTTTAAATATAGATCATGGACCAATGAGGTGTTAAGTAATGGATCGATGTAGTCGTTAAGATAGAGGAGAATATGAGCTTTCAAATCACTCTATTTAGGGAACATATCATGAACGTCAGATTTCCTAACTACAAATGCATACTAATGCATACTAAATAAACACACTTTAACCTAATGACACATTAGACCAAGTTGATCTTAAATAACTCCTAAGTGTCTAAATATCCTAACATCCACCCTTAAGAAAAACTAGGGATAGGATTGAAGGATTTACAAATATGACACAATAGGAGAATGAATGAGGAATTAGAGCCTATCCCCCCTTAATGACAACTTCCTAAACTCTTAACATAGACCGAAGTTTGGAAAACTTTGCTTCTATAAGATACTTTGTGAAAATGTTTGCAAATTGGTCTTTTGGAGGGAAAAATAACACTTCAATTACTCGATCATGAATGGTATTTATTATGAAGTTCATGTTTAGATCGCTGTGTTTTCTAGGCTGATGTTGAAATGGATATTTAGGGATCTTGATGGCACTCTGATTGTCACACCAGAGGGTGGTTGGATTCTACTGTTAGAATACAAACTCTGAAATGATTTATCAAATCCACAAGGCTTCTTGATTTTCATTAACCATTGATTGCTACTATGCTTCTACTAAAGAAAGAGCAATATCATGTTTTTTCTTACAGGTTCAAGTGGAATGTCTTGAAACAAGGCTAAAAACACAACCTGTAGTAGAATTTCGATCATCAGGGTCGTCGACCCAATTTGAATTAGTGAAACCAACCAATAAATGAGTCCCCCCCCTAAGCTGTAATGTATCCATAACTGAATTGTACCCCAGACATATTGAATTATACTTTTAGCTACTTTCCAATGGATTTCATGGGGTGTTTGCATGTACTGGGAAACAAGACCAACAACAAAGTAAATATCAGGATGAGTATGAGTGAAATATAAGAGGCTACCAACTAACTGACAATACAAAGTGGCATCAACTTTAGGAGAAGTACATGTGGCAACAAGTTTGACTCTAGACTGGAAGGGAGAAGGGGTTGGTTTAGAATCTTCCGTGTGAAAGTGACAAGCATACTTAGATTGGGAAATAAATATTCCTTCCTTGGTTTGCAATACTCAGAGGCCAAGTAAATAATGAAAAAAACCTAAGTCTGTCATTTCAAATTTATTCTTAAGACTAGTTTTCACATGATTTAAAATTTTAGGGTCACTACTAGTGAGGATAAGGTCATCAACATAAAGATCAAGTATTATGAGATGGATTCCTACTTTCTTGGTATATAAATTAGGGTTAGAATGATATCTAGACAAGCCAATGTCAAGAAGTAAGCTATCCATTTTTGCATACCAAGCTTGAGGAGCTTGCATAAGCCCATAAAGTGATTTCTTAAGTCGACAAACAAGGATGGAGTCATTTTGGAAATAGCTAGGAGGTTTTTCCATGCATATTTATTCTTGCAAATCCCCATGAAATAAGGTGGATTTAACATCCATTTCACGGACCTCCCATTTATGTGAGGAAGGAAGGGTAAGAACAAGGCAGATGGAATTCAATTTGTCTATGGGGGAAAAGGTTTCATTATAGTCAATTCCTTCAACTTGAGAGAATCCTTTGGAAACTAACCGAGCCTTGTGTCTTTCAATACTTCCAGATTATGCATACTTAGTTTTATAGACACATTTACATCTAACAAGTTTTATTTCTTTTATAAGATGTACAAGATCCCAAGTATCATTCACCATGAAAGAGAGATACTTTTCATTCATTGTTGTATCCCAATATGGATGACCTAAATATTCTACAAATTTATTTGGATAACGAGTCTTTGAAACTTATTCCAAAAGAGAAGAGGCTCACTAGAACTATAAACGTGTCTGACACTGATATGATGGATCATCAACACAATCACCAACTACTTCTTGTGTTGAATGGACACATCTAGGAAGTGGTGGTGCTAGTGCAGGTTCATGTTCAATGAGCTCATGCGGAGGAAGGTGAGCAAGTGAAGGTGAATTTTCATCCTCATTTTCATCATTTGAAGAAGAAGAAACTAGGATAGAAACAAAGGATGGAAAAAACACCGAAGATGGCTTGTAGGCCAAAGAAGGCACAAATTCCAAATTAGTCTTGCAAACCAATATATTTTCATCAAATTTACCATCCCTTCTAATAATAATTTCATTGGAATGAGGTTGAAGAAGTATGTAACCTTTGACATCTTCATAATATTTAACAAAAATACACTTCTCACTTTAAGGCTGTAAAACTTTCCGTTTCTCATCAGGAATGTGAGCCCATGCTACAATGCTAAATATATGGAAGTGGGTTACATATGGATTAAGTTTATTTCATGATTCTTCCGGTGTTATATTTCTTAAATCCTTCGTGGGAGTGTGATTTACTATGGAATTTGCAGAGTTAATGGCTTCCCCCCAATAATGAAGACTTAATCCTTTAGATTGACAATTAGGCATTTCTTTTAATGTGTGATTATGTATTTAGCAACGCCATTTTGTCTTGGTGTATATGGAAAAATATGTTGCATTTGTATGACTTGTATAGTGTAATAAATCGTAAATTTATTGTTCACATATTCTCCTCCATTATCTGCTCTTAACCTTTGAATTTGATGTCCATATTGTTTTCTTGCAAGGGCCTTGTAGGACAAAAAATTGTCAAACACTTCACTCTTAAGTTTTAAGAAGTAAACCCAAGTGCATCTTGAGAATTCATTGATGAAAGTTAGTAAATACTTACACCTATAGAGGGAAGGAGAAGAAACAAGACTACACAAATCACTATGAACAAGATACAAAGAGGTCGAGGTGCGCCAAGAGGAACATTTGTCAAAACTATCCCGATGATTTTTTCTGAGAACACAACTAGAACAAACACCATATCTGCAAGAAACATGAGGAATACCAGTCACCATGTGTTGATTACATAGTTTATGCAATGAGATATGGTTTAGATGACCAAATCGCTCATGCCAAAGTTTGCTTAAGTCATCACTATGAGCAACAAAAACTGATGTAAAAGATAATTGACCCAAAGTTGTCAAGCTTGTACAACTTGGTAATATCATTCACAATTCTAGTTGTGAGGAAATGCTTAGGATATTTTAAATCCTTGATTACAACTTGGTGAGTTGAAAACTCTACGGTTTTACCTTCACCTGAGTGAGTGGTCTAATACATTGATATAATATTGTAGGAAAGACTTGGAACACATAATACATCATTGAAATGACCATTATCTACCTGAATTTTTCCAGACACTACAACAATAAGAGATATATTCTCATCAACACATATTTTCTTGGTGTTACATTCATTAAGAGAAAAAAATATGGCTTCATCCTTATCCATATGATAAGATGCTCCATAATCAATAAGACACTTATCAGAAGAAGACATAGAAGTTTTATTGAAGGAGAAACCAAAAGAAAAAAGTGCATATCCATGAGAAGAAGAGTTAGAAGAAGACAAATCGATACTAATGTTGTACTTCTTCATTGCTTCTTCTAAAGCTTCCATCTTTTTAAAACATTTGGACTCCACATGACCATCTTTCCCACAAAAGTTGCAATGTCTGTCAGTCTTATTACTTTTAGATTTTTCTCCTTTGTCACCATTAGGAGCAGAAGCTAGCTGAAAGGGTTTGGGACCCTTGTTTTTATTGTTGTTTTGGTGAGGATGTTGCTTCTTGGTATTCTTGGATTTATATTTTTGTTGGGACACTAAGGCTTTGTTGGACGTGCTTACAGTGTTAATCAATCTAAGTTGCACAAGCTTATATTTCTCTCGAATCAGAGCATCACAAAAAGACTCAAGAGAGGGTTGTTTATAAGGAATCTCTAGATCTTTTCTAATGGCATAAAAGGTATATACAAAAACATAATATGCACTACCAAGCTTAGAAAGAATAACATATATGCATCAATATTCCTTCAGATCTAGTTGGCAGTCTAAACACAAAATTCTAAGTGTTTTGAAATTAAATAAGTAATCTTCAATGGAAGGAAAATCATTTGGACTTAAATTCATTAACTACTTTTCCAACTAGTGAGCTTAAATAGTATTGTTTTTACCAAACACAACTTCAAGATTTTCCCAAGCTTTATTTGGGCCATCAATTCCTCGAAGGTGAAACCTTGAGTCATGAGAGATGGACATTTTAATTAGTCCACATGCTTCATCATTCCTTGATCCAAAAATCCTTAGATGTCAAATTAATTCTTAAGTAGATGCTAACATCTGACCATATTCGGGAAATTAAGATCATAAACATGAAAACACTTACTTATCCATAAAATTCATTAACTGATAAATATAACTTGCGAAAATAAGAATGCCAAAATAGAGAGAAATAGAGACAACAAATAACAAGGCTCATTACACAGTTTGATAACAGTGTTCACCCATCTTGGGCTACATCTCCAGGTCCACTTCCAAATAGTGAGACCACTCTATTAATGCTCAAATGATTGATACAATGATGACTTACAATGGAAAATTTGAAGACACCCTTCAATTCTGATACTCAAACCCAGAAATAGAGGCTACCACTGAATTCCTCTTGAAATTTTGAGAATAATGAGTGTAAACTTGACTATGTTCTGAAAAGGTGCTTAAAGACCCCGTTTTTCATGCATAATGAGACTATGGGTCTCACACATGAAAAAATGGACTAATATCTTTGTACACAACACTTTAGCACATAATTAACATCACCATGAGATTCCTCTTAGAATTATAAGAAAAATGAGTATAAACACTCTATACTTATATCAAAGAACTCTATAGCACACAAAATGAGGSAAATCTAAAATAGGAACACCTCTTGCACACAAACCGAGACATATATGCACTTAGAAMAAAATTCGATGCATATCTCTACAAACTAGCATGTATTTCCATTGATGTACATGGTTTGGGTGCATGAGTTTATTTAGGGTTAGGYCAGCCTAACCGACCCCCTATATACCTGGCTATATTGTAACAACTTAAATATAAGTTTTTTGTTTGTTTTAAAAAACAAAAACCATTGGTGCATTGGTAGGAGGCATATGTTAAGTYGTTGGAATATTCCCCTAGAGGTCATGGGTTTGATTCCCATTTGAACCAATGAATTTTATTCCTTTAGCCATTATTGGGAAATCRGAGAGTGCCACATGACACTCTTTGGTTGGTCCACTTGTAGTATAGTCAACACTTGTGTCAGYTATACACTCACTTACCTAGGCATTGCCACAACACCTGCCATCTRTCTTCCATGTCAGTGTATGGATTCCATGTCACCATATGAYTGTACCTACCTCGTCATTGTATGATCGATGGCACGAGGCAATTTTTTTATTGGTCCAACTGGGTGCCCAAACTGCAAAATCTAAGTGACACGTGGAACTCTATCGTGCTACCACATCACCATGTTGATGTCATGTTGACTTCATCCTGTGCCCTATCAGTTGTACAAATGGTCCATGTGTTAGCCTACGGGCTTTCCATAATGAAGACTAAAACAACATTGTTTACCACGTTAACCATTCCCTTAAATTCACAAACTCCGCCATTCATTTGTTGCAACTACTAAACATACTCCACTGATTAGTAATAAAATGAACAAAAAAAATGAATATACAAATGCGAAAAAGAATGAACCATCAAAATATTTTCCCTTCTTAACAGGAACAACATCAATCAAATGACCCGTTTCACTTTCAACCGTAGGATGTAAATTTGGATCCTGGATACTAGTTTTAACTAGCATTTTCACATGCTATGTAGTGACAACTATCAAATTCGTCTTCATTTGATGAGCTCTCACAATGAACTCAATCCCATCCTTGAAAATATGATACTTGTTTTGTTTCCTATAGAGAATGTCCTTCCTATCATACAAATATGGACTTCCCAAAACCATCCTGCAAATGTCAAGTGGAACCACATCTAACTCTACCTCATCCATGAAACTCGATGTGATCTCAAACTGCAACTTACATTGCTTAGTTACATGTAATTGAACATTATCACAAATCCAACCCAAAGGATATGGTCTCAGATGAGGCCTAGTTTCCAATCCCAAATTCTTAACAACTTTCTTTGAAATAATATTTACTTGTGATCCACTATCAACAAGTGTATTAATCTTATTGTGCTTTGAGATAACTTGTAAATGAAATAGTTCTTTTATTTTCCTTCCATCAAGGATTACATTAGCCTTTGAAGAAGAAGTATGTGGACTAGAACTAGCAACATAAATCATACCTTTAACTCCCATAACTGTAACATTAGAATCCGATCCAAGATCATGAAGTATGCTTGTGGCCTTCTGCTTGCCCTTGTCCTTGAACTTCTTTGGTAGCCTCTCTAGATGCAACTTCCAACACGTAGCCTCCTCATGTCCTTTCTTCTTTCAATGAGAACATGTAGGCTCATCTTCTTCTTTTCCCTTCAACTAATTCTCGAAGTTATGTGGCTTTATTTTTCCTTTATCAACGGTTCCCTTGGCCTTCTTTTGATCCTCGTACATTTCTTCCATGATGGCCTTCATTTCCATGAACGCATAAAATAATGCCTCTTTAGTACCAAAAGGATTTGGATAAGAAGAATCCCTATCTTTTATTGAAGCCATTTCTTGCTTTTAAAATGCATGCCTCGAACCGATCTTAGGAATGTACTCTTCAAACGATCCTTCACCAAGTTTGAGTTTGGACCTCGTAAGCATTCACTTGCAAATACACGTCAAATCAAATCTAATACCAACTTGATGTAACTTCATACAAAGAAGTCAAACATGGTCTTGGAACAAAAAATTCACTATAACCAAAACAAACCCATTTGATTTCTTGGCACAAAATCTCGTTTCCCTACTTTGGTTCTCATGACATGTTTAAATAGGAAAAAATCGAATCTGAAATCCATGGGCATTGTTATAACCAAAATTAATTTTGAAACAAAAATAATTAAATTCCATTAATTAACATAACAAAAGTGGTTGGCATGATGGTTAAAGTTTTGGCATATATCCCAAAGGTTTCGGGTTCGTTCCACGAAATGGGAAAAATGCATAAATTCATCGCTTACTATATAAATATAAAATTAATGCATAACATATGAAGTGGCTCACCCCCATGGGGGCCAAACTTTTCGACCCAAAGCAAACTTGGGCTTCTGGTATGGTCCACATGGTCGGTTAGGCCGACCTAGCCCTATATAAACTCATGCGCTTGAACCAAGTACAACAATGGAAATGTGTGCCAATTTGTAGAGAGATGTATTGAAGTTCAAGCCAAGTGCATATTTTCCTCGTTTT
>JZKD02S2135089.1:21755-35554 GCA_000966675.3 Picea glauca
GAAAAAATAGGCCGTTTAAAAAAAACAACACTGAAAACATAGTTTGGATATGAAAGTTATGCCCTTTTGAAAAATGACATAAACGGTGACCAAGGCACCCCATGGTAGGTAGAAATTGACCCACATGGTGATGATGTACACAATTCCCTTCCTTCTCTAACTTTGCCTATAAGCTCACTTTTAAAACTAAGTTACTTTATGAAGTGACCCACTTTTATAAAATAAGTAAGAATCACTTTTACAATGAAGTTACTTTGTAAATTAAAGTTGTATGAAAAAAGTAACTAAAAAATAAATATTAAATCTACTTATAATTATTCATTTTTATAAATATTAAATCTAAGAAAAAAAGCGTAATTTTATTTCATCAATGAGAACAAAATTACATTTTGTATATACCCCTCTTGGTGTATTCTGTTACATTGGAGTCTATAGCCGATTGTTATCTTTGTAGTTCATGTATGCTTTTGCATTTAGTATCTTCCAAAATGGCTTATGTTCCTTTTGAGATTTTTTGTACACGTGTTGTTGTATGAAGCTCTCTCCGGTCCCCACAAAATTCTTTTTTTTGCAAGTATTTTCATTGCAAAAAAGATACAAAAAATCTTTTGGTATTGTATGAGGTCAATCCAAAAAAGGTTGGTGCATATATTCATATGCTTTATCATTTTTATATTTGATTACTTTCCATTGGCCCATAGCCAAATAAATCCCCTCTTTCGACCATTGATCTACTTTATTGTTTTCCCTGTATACATGTTGACAACAAAATGTGTCAAAAGAAGTCTGTAATCGAGCAATGTCTTCCACTAAGGCATCAATTCTTGTGTTTAAGCATCTTTGAGTGCATTTTATCCAGTTTATGACATTTAAAGAGTCCCCAAATTTTTTTAAAGAGTGACATCCCTTTTCAATGGAGAAAGAAATGAGTAGTTTAAGGTTCATAAGTTCTGCAAAATTGTTTGTTCTTGGCCCAATACCAAAGGTTAGAGAAAAGTAGTGTGAAGTTGAAAGAAAGAGAAGGCCTCCTCCTCCACATTGAGTTAGTTGTGAAGCTCCGTTGAAGAATCCCTAGGGGGAATATTTGTCGATCTCGACCTCCTGTGGCTGTCTAGTAGTGAGTCTTAGGTTTTGTGAAGGAAAGGAGGATAGTAGAGCTACACTTTTGGTTGCTGTGAATTCTGGAGACGAAGGGACTCCTTTGAATATGAAAGAATTCTGAGCGAGCCAAACACCCTAGATGACCAATAATGTGAGTGATCTTAAACATTTGTAAGCTCTGGTTTTCCACCAAGAATCCTAGGTGTGTTCCAAGTCCTCCCCCTCCCAAATGCAATGCATATCTAGTAGTATGGAGACTTCAGTCCAAACTTTGGTGATAAAACTACACTTTAGAAAGAGATGTATTGAATTCTCTCCTTCAGATTTGCAAATAGTGCACCAGCCAGGGCCAAATAAAATTTTCTTCTGAAGGTTATCCCAATTCAAGACTTTATTGAGCAGGACATTCCACATAAACAATCTTGTTTTTGCACGACTTTTGATCTTCCAAAGTTTTCTCCACCACCAAACAGGCTCTCTGAGGCCCAGTTCTAAGTTATATTTTAGATAAACCAATTTTGGAGTATAAATCCCTAAGGGAGCCAGGTCCCAAATCAATTCATCCTTGCAATCACTGAGCCTTATTTGAGAAGTGTTTAAATAAAATATGTATCTTTCCAGTTCTAGGGTTTCTTCTTCACCTAAACCCAACCTATTTACATCCAACCATCCCCGTGACCAAAGAGTAGAGCGACTTGGATCAGCTAAGTTGTTTAGGTGAGAAATTCCCAAAGTGTGCAGGTGTTTAATTAACTTCTCTGAGAGTATATGTTTACCCTCAATCCCCAGAAAAGGGTCTTTCCCTACTCTGAAACGATGTCCGTTACCTATTTTCCATGCTAGTCCACTTTCAATGGTTGTGAAAGCATTTAAAATTGCTTTCCAGATCACTGAGGCACCTTTGTTGGATTTCTGTTGACTTCTGATCCAAATATCCAAGGGAACTGGTTTGATATATTTTTGAAAAACTAGCTTTGTCCAAAGGATGGTAGTGTTTAGAATACACCATCCACCCTTGGCCACTAGTGCTTTGGAGAAGAGAAATATATTTTTCAATCCCCAACCTCCCATTTCCTTTGGAACAACAATTTTATCCCAGCGGACCCAAGGAATTACATGTGCTTCCTTTTTGCCACTCCACATAAATTTTGAGGCGAGTTTTCTTGCTTCTTCCAAAATTCCTTTTGGGATCCATGAAAGGGACACCCAATAAAACATGATGGATTCCAAAATTGACTTTACCAGTACCAGTCTTCCTGCATGTGAAATCCATCGATGGCACCATATGCTTAGTCTTTTGTCCATTTTCTTCAAAATACACTTCCAATCCTCTTTCCTGTAATCATTGGGTTTTAGTAAAAAACCCAAATACTTTAGTCCACCATCTAAAGTATTCTCTTCAAAAGGGAAATGAAGCCTAAGTGATTTCTCTTCTTCTTTAGATAAAATATGTGTAGAGAGCACCAATTTCCTTTCATTGATTTGAATCCTTGTTTCTTTGGAGAAAAGGGAAAGGATATTCCTTAAGACTTCAACCTCCCTTCTGGAACCTCCACTAAATATTAAAACATCATCCACGAATAGAAGGTGAGTGAGGTGTAGAGCTTGGGAAATTTTGATTCTAGAGAAAGTGCCAACACTCTTTGCTTGCAATATTTCTCTGTTGAGTCCTTCAGCTACTAAGAGAAAAATAAGTGGTGATAAAGGGTACCCTTGTATGAGACCTCTTTATGAGGTAAATAAAGAAGATGCTGAGCCATTTATTAAGACAACAAAAGAGGCTGAGGTGAGACAGTTCATGACCCAATATATAAAGGGGACATCAAACCCCAAATGAGTAAGTAATAAACGAATATACAACCAGCTTACTATATCATATGATTTGGATAGGTCAATATTTAACACTACTCCTTTTAAATTCCTTGTCTTCATGCTGTGAAGTCCTTCTTGTGCAATACCTATGGCTTCATGAATTTGTCTTCCTTCCAGAAAACCAAATTGTTCTTCCGAAATTTTTTCAGAGAGGATTCTTTTAATCCTTATAGCAATTACTTTTGAAATGATTTTATAGGCACAATTGCAAAGATAGATTGGTTGGAAGTCATCCAGAGTCTACGGGTTATTAGTCTTTGGTATCAGTTCTAGGAAGGTAGAGTTAAGGCTTTGAGGTATTCGGCCTAAAATCCTAGTGTTCTCTATCATCTTTAGCAAACATGGTCCCAAAATCTCATGACAACCCAAGAAAAATTCAATAGTCCATCCATCTGGGCCTCAACTTTTATCTTTTTGGAAACTGTGAAGCACTTCCAGGAGTTCYTTTTTYGTAACTACTTCCATCAGGAGTTGATTGTCTGCTTCATCTAAAAATCYGGGAAAAAATTGTGCCACTTGTACCACTTCTTCTATRGAGGCTTGAGTCTTTGCTTTGAAAAGGTTTTGGAAGTAAATTTTCCCCAAACTTGACATTCCTTCAAAAATGTTTTCCATGTTTCCTGCAGAGTCCTTCAATTGCCAAATAATGTTGATATTTTTTCTTCCTTTGGAAAAATCTTGGAAGAAATTTGTATTCTCATCTCCACTCTCCAACCAAATAGCTCTACTCTTTAATCTCCAAGATTCTTCCTTTTCCTTGAGTAGTTTGTTCCTCCTTTTCTCCAGAATTAGTAGATTGATTTTTGATTCCGGTGTGGAACCCCCCCCCCCCCTTTTTTTTTAGAGAATATTTGTAATTCAAGTTCGATTTATTTTAGTTCCTTGTCCTCATTTTTACTTTTTTGAGAGGCCTAGGGTTTTACCACTTGTTTGATCTTTTTCAGATTTTTAGCGAACTGGAAGGCTGTCGACTGTGGGCGATCCTGTTGAAAAGATATCCAGTTTTCTTTTACTAGGCCAAGAAGGGAGTCATCTTCTAGCTAATTTTTTTTAAATTTGAAAGGGCTGGTTGGCTTCTTTGATCCCTGCCTCTATTCCAAGAAAATTGGATAATGATCCGACAAGCCTCCAAAACCGATCCACTACTTTATAGTTAGTTGTTTATCCAAGAGGGAGTCGATTATTAGGAAGTGGTCCAATCTTTTTGCAATTCCTTCTACCCCTACCCTGTTATTTTTCCAGCTAGGCTTGAGAAAGATAGGGTCAAGGTCCGTTAAGCTTCACTCCGTAAATTTTTAACTGAAAAAATCTACTAGAGGGTCTAGCTTGGCACTGTCCCCCAAAAACTCTGAAGGTCTCAGAGAGAGGTTCAAATCTCCCCATAAAATTAGAAGTTATTTAAAGAAATAATTTGTGAGAAGAGAGACTTAGAAAGGTTTTCTGCTCTGATAAGGTCCATAGATGTTTAGGATATGGATAACATCCATTATAAACGGAGCCAAAACCGTAATACCAAGACCAAAATCCAAACCCCATGAGTTGATGATTTTAATGGTATGTGTGTTCCACCCTGTAGCCAATCCTCCATACCTACCCACGACATCCACCATTTCAAAACTCCATCCAGGGAGGAGGTGTTCCAGGCTAGATTTTACCTCCACCTACTCCCATTGTTTCTTGAAGGAGTAAAACATCCGTGTGTTCTTTCAAAATCACCCTTTTCAAGGAAGGTTTTTTAAGGGCACTGCCAAACCCCTACAATTGAAAGACATAATCTTGATCTCAGAACCTTGCCCTGGGGCCTTGATGCTCTAAGTTCCCATTCAATTGATTGATGTTTCTCAGCTAGAAGATCTATCCTGGCTTTGGATTGTGCTTTTGAAAACATGGATTTTCTCCCATGACCTCCTCTGTCCAAGGAAGAGATTACCTCCTTTCTCATCCCTCCTGTGGAAGAGGCTCCCTTTTGTGATCTTAGGAAATAATGAGAATTCGTAGTATCGTTAGAGGGGGAGAAAGACAAAGAGGCTTCTTCGGTAAGGCAAAGTCGCTTGGGGGAGGGTGGCTCATATGAGAGGGAAGCAAATTTTAAAGAGTTTGGGCTTCTCTCAAAAAGAGGCATAATATCATTATTTAAATACAGGATTTTCAGAGCCTCCAGCCACTCATTTCCCTCTAGAGTCAAATTTTTAATTAAAATAGTAATAGGAGGAGAAGAAGGTAGAGGGTTACCCGAGACTAGAGTCCTTGAGCTTCTCGAACCAAGTGTGGTGAGGCTTGTGATCCCGTGTCCTTCCCTCACTTATCTTTCAGGAGAAGAAGAGCAATATTTCTGACATGATTCTTTTGTGGCTCCCGTGGGCTGCACTGGGACCTTTGAAACTTGGGCTGCCTCGTCTGTACCAGTTTTGGGTCTGCTATTATTTTCCCGAGTCACTGTATTTTTTTTGACTTTGTTAAAGGTGCATCCTCTAGTTCTTAAAGGAATATGGCAATTCATCACCAGGTTTCCATACTGATGGCATCGACGACATCTAAAGGGGACGTTTTCATAATCCAGGATTTGAGAATGTGTGAAACTTCCCCAGCTTAAATCGATTTCCTATCCTATCCCTTCTCTAACATTTATATTGACTAAAATCCTTGCAACTTTCCTTTGTTTTTTTTCCTCAAATGATAAATCTACTTCAAGAAATTCACCTAGGAAATTTCTGATGGATTTGAAATAATCCAAAGTCCAGAACTGAAGAGGAAGAGCTGCTAGGCGAACCCAAACATGGATTTTGTCTAGTTTCTCTCTGCTGGAATTGAAGAGGGGGTTCCAGGGATTTAGAAAGAGGGGGGAGTTGTTGATGCTCCAATTTTTTCCCAAATCCCATTTTGCATGTTCTGGTTGAAGGAAATTGAAGGCAAACTAGTTTCTATTTAATTCTATAACCTCTGGGACATAACCAGGGTGTTCTTACCAGACCGAATGAGCCCACTCAATGATAGTTTTGAGTGCAAAGGAACTATCACTGCCCCTCCTGACTAGTGTCTGGTTTGTCATAAGTACAACTAGGTTCATACCCACCCCTTCCTCGAGCACAAGATTCCCCACTTTTCCTTTGGACTTTAGTCCTTTCCTTTTCTGTTTTTACCTCACACTGGGAAATCCCCTAGGATCCCAAGGATCCTCCGGTCTGACTGGAGATCTATGGGAGAATGGTGATCAGTACCCTTTATCCTGAGTGAAACCCCTTTTCTCTTCAACATTAAGGAGATCTGAAATAAATCCTTTGGAGGAAATTGGATCCTCTGGTGCGTCAGAATGTCTAATATGAAAAAATACCTCGCTATTGTGAACAACAACTGTGTCTGGGAGGACCTTTGAGCCACAAGGTGGAAACCCGTTTCCTTCGAGGTCTGGGCTGGTAGGGGATGGAGAGAGAACTAAACCCCCTACCACCTGAGAGAGCTAGTCCAGGGCAAGGTCATTCAGAGGACTAAGAGAGGAGGGAAGGCCTCCTTCAGGGACTAGAGGGTATGAAGCCAAAAAAATCGAGAAGGTCTCTAAGAAACCACCAAAATAATCATTCCTGGAAGGTGAAGAGGAAGAAAATGACTTACCATAAAGGGGAGGAGGAGAAACATCGGGGGAAAGAAACATAATCTGACTGAGAGGCGAATTCTCTTCTGCTAGGAAACCCAGTCCAGAGTCTTCCCCGCTCGAAGGATGTGGAGAGGCCACATGTTTTGGTGCCTTCTCCATGGTGTCCTCCCATCGTTCCACATCCATTAATTCCAATTCGAAACATGGTGAAGGAGAAAACATGGCGACAATAGCTGTGGACTGTGTAAAGACTGAGAAAAAAGATCGCCCGTGCCTCCATGTAAAAGCCTCCAGAGTAAAACCTAGGAAAGGATTCGATCTTTACCAGATCGGTTGGATAAGTGTGACCGAAAAAAGGTTAACCACAGTGAATAAAGAAGCCACAAATTCCATCACTCCTCTGTAGTGTTTTTTGGCCTTCAAGTGAGATGCACTTTACAATGAATACATGAATATTTTCAAAAAATAACTTAAAAAAGAGACTTGAACTCAAAACCTCTTATTACCTAAAACAAATTTCGACCAAGTGATCTAGGGTAAAACACATTATTGTAAAGGAGGAGGATGTTGTTGTTATTTTTGGATCTTTGCCTCGAAGTGCATGATTAATAAAAAAAATTATGTTTCTGTGTGCTCATACAAACAAAAGTGTTTTTTTTTGAGAAAAAATGAATCTCAACAACAAATGGGGTTCAATCTCAGTTAGATTACTTGGAAAATGGAAGTTTTCTCATTGTTTCTGATTTGTCAAGATTGGTAAGGGCGCACGACAAAGAACATACACAAACAAGAAAACACTTTCCACTCCATTTCTGATTTTTCGAGATCACACTGAGCGCATGACAAAGAACATACACAAATAATAAAGAGTACCAACTTGGAAATAAAAATAGAAAATAGAAAATAGAAATATTATCTTTGTAATTTAAAAAAAAAGGCGTATTCATACTTTATACCTCTAGATTTGACTAAAATGGTTGTAACTTGGGAAAATCGAAACCTTTTCGAGTGAAACAAAAATCATTTTTAATTGAAAGAAACACTTTGGATGCAATGGAACAATCCTCTCATCCCATAAATGTATGAAAATAGAAGAAACTATAAATGAAGCAACACATCTTTAAGATCTTGATCTACAATGAGAACTAGTCTTCAAACGAGCTCTAATACCATGTTGGATAAAACATGGCATTCCAATAGAGTATGAACACCTTCAATAACCACTCACACAACCATATCAAATATCAACACATCGATGTTTTTACATGGTTAAAACCCTCAAATAGGGAAACAATCCACGATCCCAATCAGCGTGGCCACTTGAGGCAATATATTAATGAAAACGATAAATATTTTACAAGTGCGTTTCTCACAATTGATCATCAACAAATGACCCTCTATGCTCTTTAAATAGAGATCATGGACCAATTGAGTGTCAAGCCATGGATCAATGTAGTCGTTAAAAACAAGGGGAATATGAGCCATCAAATCACTCTATGTCTAGAACATATTGTGACTGTCAGATTACATAACTACAAATGCATACTAAGACATACTAAAGAAACACACTTTTGCCTAAAGACACTTTAGACCAAGTTGATCATAAATAACTTGTAAGTTTCTAAATATCCTAATAAGGTGGGGGTATATAATTTTCCAAAGTTTCCCAATATTGGCCCCAACCAGTTAGAGTGAAACATATAGGTGATATGACCTACAAGGGGTGAAAATCATCTAGGGGATTTTAACCTTACTGGGAGAATATCACCGTCCCTACTTAACCATCAAACCATGACCCCATTGGTAGTAGTTTCCATTTGACATTATAGTTTATCAATTTGAAATAACTTCATAAATTCATGAGGGTTAATATGTCTCTTAGGCATCTTCATGTTTCAAAATATATAGGTTCCATTCAATTGTGTACTCGTGATTTTTCATGCATTTTGAAGGGAACCGAATCGAGAGGACCTTGGTGCAAGAATGTCCTTTTTAGGTGCCTTTGGTTGGTAAAGGCATAATACCATAACTTTATTTTTTATTTTCTTTATTTGTTTGTTTATAGGTGAACTCTATAAGTTTTAAACTTGTGAAGTAAAGCAATACATACATATTTTAACAAAAACAAAAATTAATCAATGACTCATACACATAGTACACAAATATTTACGCAGGAAACCCTTAGCCGTGAGAAAACCAACCTTCCTGGGTGCCACACTTCTCAACTCTTCATTGTATTAATTTCAACATTCTAAATAAAATATACACAATATTTTAGGTATTCCACAGCTACCAAAACCCTAATCCCTTAATCCATGATTAATTTAGAAAACTGCTAAAATAGAAAAAACCAACCCAAATTATTTTTTGGGCTTCACCTAATCAAGGGGGGGGGGATCTTGGCCCCCCTCACGACCCCCTAAAAAAATGGTTAGGTGATGGGATCGTTGTACCCTATCGTCAAATCCAATGTATCCCCCACACACATGTAAAGAATATAACACATATCCAACAAACTCACTTCAATAATGATAGGTTACTCACTCCATAGTTGGTGGGAATGCAATCACAATGTTAATAAGATTGTTGTAAAAAAAAAAAATAATACACTAGATTGATTTAAATCTAGGAGTGAGAATACCAAACTAGGTTTCACATAAGATAAGCTTAATGGAGAGCATACAAATGAATATGAAGGTAGGTTAGTTCTTTTTAAATTTTTTATTAGAGAGAATATGACTTTTGCATGATAATGGAATTGTAAGGGGATATGGGAATTATCTTTAACCAATATAGTTTAACTTATAGGTCTAGGTTTAGGGATTTTAAGGTTGATCATGTCCATCAAGCAATTTATTTTCATGCTTTTTTTTTAATCCTCGAAGCATTACAAGAGAATTAAAAAAAAAGAAATATTTTTGCATTTTGATGGAGCCCAATTTTTTTTATATGAATACTAAAAGTGAATAAAAAAAATAAACAAGCATACTAAACACATAAGGTAAATAAAGTTACATGTTGAGTGGTTTTAGGGTTTTTATGTTTTATTTTTTTATTGGTTATTTTTCATGGTTTAAAGATTCCATAGTTTCCACTTTATGAGTTATGTTTTTACTAATGTCACTAAAGTTAGGACATTTGTTGGGGAATCATAGTACCCACTGCATTTTATAGCATATTTTTTAGCGGTAGCTTCACCACTCCATGCTATAACAATTAGTGGTAAGACTTTCCAGTGGGGAAAAATAAGTAGAAATATTTTGATGCGCTGAAACAAAAGATTATTCAAGCACTAGTTCTCACATTTCCAAACTTGCATAAGCCTTTTGAAGTGGAGATAGATGCAAGTGGGTATGCTATGGGAGCAATTTTTATGCAAGGAGGTAAGACGATATTCTATCATTCTAAAATGTTTCATGGGGGAGTCTTAAACTACCCTAGCTATGATAAGGATATTTATGCCTCGGTTCAAGCTGTTAAGAAGTGAAAGAACTATTTGATGGGCAGGGAAACCATTATCCACACAGATCACCAACCACTGTAGTACTTGCAGGCCTAGAGTAAGCTTCAACAAACCAAACATTACACGTGGATTGGGTTTTTGTAGCAATTTCATCTAGTCATCAAGTGTAAGAAGGGAAACAATAATAAGTTGGTGGACATGTTTTCAAGTCCACTCACATCTAATATTATAGCTTTGGGAACTCTTATGCACATGGATCCTTTTATGCATTATGCATATATAGAGGCATACACAAAAAATGAGGACTTTAAAGAGGTGTTCCAACAACTACATGGAAAAATTCATGTAGAAGAAGGTGACGATAAGGATAACTATCATATCCAGAACAGGTTACTCTACAAGCTAGAGAATCTTTGTGTTCCTAAATTTGAAATATTTCATCTTATAAGAGAGGCTCACACCTCCAAGGTTGCAGGATATTTTGGTGTTGGGAAGGCAATTGCTAACGTACAAAAGTATGTGTATTGGCCTAGAATGCAAATATATGTAGTAGGGTATATTATAGGATGTATACTTTATTGTACTAGCAAGCTCAATAATAGAAATCAAGGTATATACCATCCCTTAATTGTATCCACCCAACCTTGGGAAAGAATTTCCATGGATTTTATGGGTGGTTTGCCAACAATCAGGAATGTACATGACCATCTTTTTATGGTAGTTGACAGGTTCAACAAGATGTGCATGTTTGACAACAAATTCCAACAAAGGACGAACACCTTCAATAAACACTCACACAACCAGATCAAATATCAACACATTGATGTTTTTACATGGTAAAACTCATGTGGGGAAACATCCACACCCTAGCCGACATGGCCACTTGGAGAAATTTATTGATACAAAAGAAATATTTTACAAGATAGTTTCTCACAATCGATCATCGACAATTGACCCTTCATTCCCTTTAAATATAGATCATGGACCAATGAGGTGTTAAGTAATGGATCGATGTAGTCGTTAAGATAGAGGAGAATATGAGCTTTCAAATCACTCTATTTAGGGAACATATCATGAACGTCAGATTTCCTAACTACAAATGCATACTAATGCATACTAAATAAACACACTTTAACCTAATGACACATTAGACCAAGTTGATCTTAAATAACTCCTAAGTGTCTAAATATCCTAACATCCACCCTTAAGAAAAACTAGGGATAGGATTGAAGGATTTACAAATATGACACAATAGGAGAATGAATGAGGAATTAGAGCCTATCCCCCCTTAATGACAACTTCCTAAACTCTTAACATAGACCGAAGTTTGGAAAACTTTGCTTCTATAAGATACTTTGTGAAAATGTTTGCAAATTGGTCTTTTGGAGGGAAAAATAACACTTCAATTACTCGATCATGAATGGTATTTATTATGAAGTTCATGTTTAGATCGCTGTGTTTTCTAGGCTGATGTTGAAATGGATATTTAGGGATCTTGATGGCACTCTGATTGTCACACCAGAGGGTGGTTGGATTCTACTGTTAGAATACAAACTCTGAAATGATTTATCAAATCCACAAGGCTTCTTGATTTTCATTAACCATTGATTGCTACTATGCTTCTACTAAAGAAAGAGCAATATCATGTTTTTTCTTACAGGTTCAAGTGGAATGTCTTGAAACAAGGCTAAAAACACAACCTGTAGTAGAATTTCGATCATCAGGGTCGTCGACCCAATTTGAATTAGTGAAACCAACCAATAAATGAGTCCCCCCCCTAAGCTGTAATGTATCCATAACTGAATTGTACCCCAGACATATTGAATTATACTTTTAGCTACTTTCCAATGGATTTCATGGGGTGTTTGCATGTACTGGGAAACAAGACCAACAACAAAGTAAATATCAGGATGAGTATGAGTGAAATATAAGAGGCTACCAACTAACTGACAATACAAAGTGGCATCAACTTTAGGAGAAGTACATGTGGCAACAAGTTTGACTCTAGACTGGAAGGGAGAAGGGGTTGGTTTAGAATCTTCCGTGTGAAAGTGACAAGCATACTTAGATTGGGAAATAAATATTCCTTCCTTGGTTTGCAATACTCAGAGGCCAAGTAAATAATGAAAAAAACCTAAGTCTGTCATTTCAAATTTATTCTTAAGACTAGTTTTCACATGATTTAAAATTTTAGGGTCACTACTAGTGAGGATAAGGTCATCAACATAAAGATCAAGTATTATGAGATGGATTCCTACTTTCTTGGTATATAAATTAGGGTTAGAATGATATCTAGACAAGCCAATGTCAAGAAGTAAGCTATCCATTTTTGCATACCAAGCTTGAGGAGCTTGCATAAGCCCATAAAGTGATTTCTTAAGTCGACAAACAAGGATGGAGTCATTTTGGAAATAGCTAGGAGGTTTTTCCATGCATATTTATTCTTGCAAATCCCCATGAAATAAGGTGGATTTAACATCCATTTCACGGACCTCCCATTTATGTGAGGAAGGAAGGGTAAGAACAAGGCAGATGGAATTCAATTTGTCTATGGGGGAAAAGGTTTCATTATAGTCAATTCCTTCAACTTGAGAGAATCCTTTGGAAACTAACCGAGCCTTGTGTCTTTCAATACTTCCAGATTATGCATACTTAGTTTTATAGACACATTTACATCTAACAAGTTTTATTTCTTTTATAAGATGTACAAGATCCCAAGTATCATTCACCATGAAAGAGAGATACTTTTCATTCATTGTTGTATCCCAATATGGATGACCTAAATATTCTACAAATTTATTTGGATAACGAGTCTTTGAAACTTATTCCAAAAGAGAAGAGGCTCACTAGAACTATAAACGTGTCTGACACTGATATGATGGATCATCAACACAATCACCAACTACTTCTTGTGTTGAATGGACACATCTAGGAAGTGGTGGTGCTAGTGCAGGTTCATGTTCAATGAGCTCATGCGGAGGAAGGTGAGCAAGTGAAGGTGAATTTTCATCCTCATTTTCATCATTTGAAGAAGAAGAAACTAGGATAGAAACAAAGGATGGAAAAAACACCGAAGATGGCTTGTAGGCCAAAGAAGGCACAAATTCCAAATTAGTCTTGCAAACCAATATATTTTCATCAAATTTACCATCCCTTCTAATAATAATTTCATTGGAATGAGGTTGAAGAAGTATGTAACCTTTGACATCTTCATAATATTTAACAAAAATACACTTCTCACTTTAAGGCTGTAAAACTTTCCGTTTCTCATCAGGAATGTGAGCCCATGCTACAATGCTAAATATATGGAAGTGGGTTACATATGGATTAAGTTTATTTCATGATTCTTCCGGTGTTATATTTCTTAAATCCTTCGTGGGAGTGTGATTTACTATGGAATTTGCAGAGTTAATGGCTTCCCCCCAATAATGAAGACTTAATCCTTTAGATTGACAATTAGGCATTTCTTTTAATGTGTGATTATGTATTTAGCAACGCCATTTTGTCTTGGTGTATATGGAAAAATATGTTGCATTTGTATGACTTGTATAGTGTAATAAATCGTAAATTTATTGTTCACATATTCTCCTCCATTATCTGCTCTTAACCTTTGAATTTGATGTCCATATTGTTTTCTTGCAAGGGCCTTGTAGGACAAAAAATTGTCAAACACTTCACTCTTAAGTTTTAAGAAGTAAACCCAAGTGCATCTTGAGAATTCATTGATGAAAGTTAGTAAATACTTACACCTATAGAGGGAAGGAGAAGAAA
>JZKD02S2135089.1:59570-76906 GCA_000966675.3 Picea glauca
CGCTCACTCTTTCTCTCCTTTGGCTCAAGTGGGCTTATGCTTGCGGCCTCCTTCGCCCGGATGTTTCTTTCTCCCCGCCGTTTCTCTCCATTCTAGAGTTTTTTCTTCCCGTTTTATCCAACCGAGGTGGTTCTTTTCCCCATCACATGTTTTTTTCTTGCATGGATCAATCTCTTCTTTGTTTGTTGGCGATGGTTTGTGGCTTCTAGTGAAAGATCTTTCTAGGGATGCTACGCCTTCTTCCCGAGCCTTCCTCTTGCTCAATACGAGGCCTGGTGCCCGGATTAGTTCTTGGATTTGTTGCTTCTTCAGTTTCAGGTTTTCGATTGCTTGTGGTACGTCTGGGGGGCGCCGTTTGGGTTTCTTATCTCAGATATGTTTTTTTCTAGAGTGGATGGAAGTTCATCCTTAGTGGGATCATGGATCTGGGATTGAGTCTTGGTGTTTCTTCTTTTTCCTACTCTGGTTTTGCGGTTCCTCTCTTGGATTTCTTCGAGTGTTTCGGGTTTTATGTATGCTCATGATACAAATCCTTTTGGAGGCTATTGATGTCTCCTTTCCTCCCCTTGACATGGGTTTTTATAGAGATTTGAGGTCCTGTCTTGGGTGTGCAGTGTGGTACTTTGAGGTCCTGTTGGGAGGGCATGCAATTTTTGGTCACATGTTGGTCGAGGTCTCCATTGATATTGCTTATTTTTGGTCTTGTTGATCTAAGGTTTTCATACCTCTCTGACCTTGTCCTTCCAGCTTCCCAGGTCAGTTGGGATTGCATTTTTGGGTTTTTTTCATCTCACAGGTTCTCTAGTATGGGGTCATTACCGACCTATTTTGGGGATCATTTCTAGTCGTGTTTCTTTTTTTTTCTTATGGGATCTCTACCATTTATTTTTCCCATTGGGATCTATCTACACATGTGATAGATGCACCTATAGAATGTAATTTGGTTCACTTTGGATGAATAGAATTACACTTTTTTTTCCGAGGAAAAAATTATTGATGAGTTATATTTGTAATATTTTGAACATTGTGATTTTACATTATTAATATATATTTATATTTTGTTAATTGAGGATCAATATTTCTAATATATTCTTTACAATATTATTTGGTTTACTTTTTGGTTTTCATTTTTCATTTCTTCATAGAAAATAACATTAAATATTGTCATTTTTATAGATTAAATCTATAAAAAGATGTAAAAAAATGTTATATTTGTTTGTTTTTTTTTCAATTTTGACCATAAAAACTCATTATTTGATATGGTTTTTTAAACAAAAACTTTTAAATGTATATGTTTCTGATTATAATTAACACTTAATTTACATCATGTTTTTGTTAATGTATACAATTGGTGTTACTTAGCCATATATGTTAGATATGCATATTTTTTTGTAATTTAGCTACTTGATCTATTGATAGTATACCAAAAAAAGTACAATTAGTCCAAACTGTGCCCTACTCCCAAAGGAAGATGAACCATAGTTCTAAAAAATGAGGACTTGTTCTAAATTTAGTTTTTTCTTTTCGAGGTCCTTAACAAAGAACTAAATCCTTAATAAAGAAACTATATATGCCTAGTTCTAAACCAAGTCAACTTGGCATATATATTAGCATAGCTATCACAACAAAAGTTAGCAAAACCTGAAATGATAGAGGCTACTCCTCCAAGTTCAAGGTAGAGTAAAAAATAATGAAGGATGGGTGGGG
Source organism: Picea glauca (assembly GCA_000966675.3). Taxonomy (NCBI): domain Eukaryota; kingdom Viridiplantae; phylum Streptophyta; class Pinopsida; order Pinales; family Pinaceae; genus Picea; species Picea glauca. Next base: position 61,278 of record JZKD02S2135089.1, read on the forward strand.
TTTCCCATGCCTTTTTTATTTTCTTCACTATTGTCATTGTCTACCTTGGGTCCTCTTCCTTTTTCATAGTATTTTCCCATTCTTCCTCTCATCCTTTGCTTCCTACTTCCAATCCCCATATTTCATTTATCAAGTTCTCATACTTCTTGTTTAGTTCATCCAATTTGTTGATAATTTTAGATTTCTAAGTTCCCTTAGCCTCTAACTTACTAAGAATTTCATAATATAGAGTTCTCTAGATTCAATAATCACGACAATACATTCATGTGCTAGTATAATTCAACAATATTTAGAAACTTAATATCTTTTCTCTTGGAAAACCTTGTCTAAGGAGGTACACATTGAAACATTTCTTCATCCACCTTATTTTTGGAGGTTGTTCCCCTACACTGTCTTATATTGGCTTCAATTTCTTTAACCTCTACCAAGAGCCTACTATTGTGATCCTCCACTACTACCATAGCTGAGAGTTGAAACCTGTTCATTGATTATTTTATCCTAGGACTAGAGGTAACTTTGCCTCTTCTAAGCCTACCTTTTTGCAACTTGTGGATGAGTTCCCCCTACTCTCCCCCTTTTGTATTGGCCATATTTCTATCATAACATAGAGTCCACAAAAACCTCTGGCCAATGCTTTCAATTTACATACTAGAGTTTCATACTTAAATCCAACACACTAGACCCCATCTCTCCCCTTAGATTTTATTAAGAAGAATAAACAAACATATATGTAGATAAAAGAATTGTCAGAGTACATGCACAACATTTCACTTTTCAAGGGACATACATGTCTATTTTCATCCATTCCTAAATTTAGGGGGTTGCCTATTTTTAGTAGTGCTATTTATAGCAAGTCTAACATATGACATTGATGACAATTAATGCACATTGGATATGGATAACTTATCCCCTTAGGAAGTGTGCATTTCCTTTATTATTAACGGAGTCAAACTTATTATTTATCGTCATTTACCACCTAGTGATTCGTGGTATTGACACATGGTATTGATTAGCTAAGAATTGACTAAATCTAATTAGTGCATGCATAAAGAACCCCAACCTTATGCACATTTATCCCCATAGATTATATATATTGTACTCATGTCAAGAATTAATATATAAGTGAAATATGAATTAGTTCTTCAAAAATATTTTCTTTTCAAGTGTTATTTCATTCTTTCTTCTCTCTTTTTCTTGCAATTTTACTAGTGTAGTTTTTTCTCTCAACTAGATTTTGGGTTGTGCTTAAAATCCTACATGGTATTGGAGCACTAGAGTGGATTGCGAGAAAAACCAACATTATATTGTAGATTTTTTTTAAATATTGAACAAACCAAAGAGAATGGAACAACCACCTAGATTAATGATTCTTACCCCACTCAATTACTTTTAATGGAAACCCAAGATCATACTTATGCTAAGGAGTAAGGGGCTTTGCATGGTCATTATGGGGACAAAAGTTGAACCCAATCCAATTGTAGAAATGGAAAAATAATTCAATAGAATGGATGAGGCCTATGGGATTCTATGCTTGTCCATCTCTCCAGACTTTCTCTTTCATGTTGAAGCTTGTTCAACTCCCAACGAAGTATGGACTAAGTTGGATGGATTATTAAGCAAGTAGGATGAACTGAGAGGACATCTATTGGAGTAAGAGCTCATATATTTGAGCCCAAAAAACTTTGATACCCTACAATATTAATTTTCCAAGTTCAATACTTTTCTTCAACATGCTAAATCTTGTGTCATTTATAGGAAAGAGGATAAACTTATCCTCTCAATTCTTTCAAAGCTAGGGCTCGAGTGTTCTACGTTTATTTCTTCTTTCTATAGTACAAGGATTTCTATGGGAAAATATTGGAATATTCCATATATGGATGAATTCATAGAATCACTCATTCATGAGTAGAATAAGATAATTTATATGGGGGATCTCAGGAGATCCAAAGCCCATGCTCTTGTAGTGTAGTATGATATCAAGAAGAACATGGAAAATTCAAGGGATCTTGATCACACAAGTGAAGAAAGCATTGAATCCTATAAGGAGACATTAAACCCCAAGGGAGGAAGGTCTAAGAAGGAGAGAAAAAAGTGAAACTATTGTAATAGAGGGTTTCGTCATGAGATTTATTGTATGGTGAAGACAATTGATATTATGGATAAAGTATCTTAGCAACACAACCTTACAGATTGTATACCAGACAATGTCAAGAAGAAGACTAAAGACAAGCCACCAGAGGATAAAGAAAATGGTCATGTTTTGACTATTATTTCTTCATCATATGATAGATGGATCTTAGACTCAGGTGCCTATAACCATACAGTTGCATCAAATAATTCTTTTTCTACCTTGGTACCTTGCATAGACCTCTTATGTCGATGGGAGACAAAACACCTATGAGTGTGCCGAGAAGGGAGTGTGGATCTTGATTATGGCTGAAGATTTTAAAATGTGTTACATGTTCTGAAGATCTCCATGAATATAACCTCTATCTACCAAATTACACACTCAAGTACAAGCAAGAGAGTTGATTTCACTCTGGATTCAATGATAATTTTAGAGATGAAAAACAGTTCTAAGGTTTCATTTGGGGAGGTGGATCCTCATTCTAGTTTGTATACCATTTCTCATTTTATTTATGAATATGATTATGTTACTCTTATAACACATAAAAATGAATAAAGTACAGAAAAATCGGATCAAAATTTTGAGGAAGGCCCCTTGCATGTTCTATAGGAGGAACTAGTTGCACCTTTCTTGCCTCCTCCAAAGGAAGATATTCAAGATGTTTTTACACATTCTTTGGATCAGATTTCTGATCAGATTTTTGAATCCGATTTAGAATACCATCAAAATTTTATTGCAGATCAAAATCACAAGATAGGGAGGATACATCATACTTTATAGGAAACTAGTGAGCTAGTGGGAGAAACTGCCAAGTCACAAAGACCTAGTTATTGGTTTTTTGGTACTCCATGAGCACTCACTCCTATTGTAATAATGTACAATTCTCAACCAACAACCAAGGGATTCTCACATGATGGGACATGATATATATGAGGACATATACATGATGGGGTTGTTGATCTACAACAACATCCTTCTTCATAGAAAATGCATAGTAGTATGCATTATATTTTGAGGTGGGGTTTTCTTCCCACTGGGTTTTCCTTCTTTACCTCACCTTTGTCATATTATGTTTTGCATAAGTTTTTTATACATGATTACCTAACATGAATGAAAGTTGTCAAGATTCATACATCATTCCTACTCTCAAGTTGTGATTCAGGGGGGGTGTTGGAGTACATACACAACATTCCACTTTTCAAGGGACATCCATGTCTATTTTTATCCATTCCTAAATTTAGGGTTTCCTATTTTTAGTAGTGCTATTTATAACAAGTCTAACATATGGAATTAGAAATAACTAATGCGCATTAGATATGGATAACTTAGCCCCATAGGAAGTGCATATTTCCTTTCTTATTAATGGAGTCAAACTTATCATTTACCATCATTCACTACTTGGTGACTTGTGGTATTGACCCATGGTATTGATTATTTAAGAATTGACTAAATCTAATTAGTGCATGCACAAGAGCACCAACCTTACGTGAATTTATCCTCAAAGAGTCTATATATTGTACTCATTTCAAGGATTAATATATAAGTGAAATAAAAATTGGTTCTTCAACAATATTGTCTTTTCGAGTGTTATTTCATTCTTTCTTCTCTCCTTTTCTTGAAATTTTACTAGTGTATTTTTTTCTCACAACTAGATCTTGGCTTCAATTTATTTAACCTCTACCAAATAAATTCTATTGCGATCCTCCACGACTACCATAGATGAGAGTTGAAACCTATTTACTGATTGTTTTAGCCAAGGACTAGAGGTAGCTTTGCCTCTTCTAAGCCTACCTTTGTGCAACCTGTGGATGTGTTCCCCCTACTCTCCCCATTTTCTATTGGCCATATTTCTATCACAACATGAAGTCCACAAAAACCTATGGCCTATGCTTGCAATTTTAATACTAGAGTTTCATGCTTAATTCAACCACTCTAGACCCCATCTCTCCCCTTGGATTTTAGTGAGAATAATAAACAAAATAATATGTGGACAAAATAATAAACCAACAAATACGATTTCCAACCACTTACACCCATGAATACTCTACTTTTGGTTGTAACCATTCATCAAGACCATCATGATGGAGATTTTCTCCACCATTATGAACTAGATCAAATTTCACCTCATGAAAATATGTTGCATATCAATGCTTGGATAGGGAGACATCACTTTGATGGATAGTTTCCTTGGCTTCCTCATATCCCTTATCCTCTCCACACATGCACCTAACATTGATCACTTCCATATGCCTCTTACAAATACTCCCCCTATCATGCCCATGATACCTCCCTGTCACCCCAATTGAGTGATGATAGATATGCATTCAAGTAAAGAGAAAAAGCGTTAGAAAGTACTATTTTCAATTTTATTTAAATGTATGGCATGAAAAATATACAATTAGATGAAAATTATAACTTTGAGTAAATAAATGGCATATAACATTATAAAGTAGGTCTAGCTTGAGTGGTAGGGAGGATAAGTTGTTATCCTCCCCACCTGGGTTCAAATCCCACTTGTGACGTGTTCTCTCTTTGTGAGTTGATTGTTGATTGGGGCTCTTCATGAGCTAATTATTGATTGGGGTTGGCAAGGTACCGGTAATATCATTCTCACCTATGAGTTGGAGGGTGGGTGCGTGACAATATGGAAAAAATGACATACACCATTATTAATAATTTTTAAAAAGTAAAAGAAAAAGGTTAAATTTCAGGTTTAAAAAAACATTGAAAAAAAAAAAACATTTAAAAGACAAAAACATTCAAAAAAATTGAAAAAATACAAAAAAAACAACATTGAAAGAAATTGAAAAGATACAAAAAATAAAACAACATTTGAAAAAGAAAAAACTTTATAACTAAGAAGATTCAAAATTTCAAAAACCAACCTTCAAAAAAGGGTGCTAACGATAGCAACATTTTTTAAAATGGGGTTAAAAACAATTACTAAATGTGACCTTTAAAAAAATGAGAACTTTGGAGGGTTCCTGTCAAGTTGGTAACTACTTTTTTGTTTTCGGGTATAAAAATGAAATGACATTCACTATTGGATTTGGTTACCACCGATGTTGTAGAATTTCCCTTGAGATGAAGTGACAAATCAGTTTTAGGCCACACATCATAAAATTCTTCTACATCCCTTATTATATGCTCACATCCAAATGGATGTGGTGGAGGAACATTTGGGTTTAAGATAAAATCAATTGAAACAACTATCCATCCTATTTTTAATAAAGTTTCTATGTAATACATGTCCATGATATTTATTTTGAATGTATCCCTCACCCACCTTCACTCTATGTTGGAGAAGATCGACCTTATTTCTGATAGAAAATGCAAAACTAGTATTTCGATGATTAGATTTATGTGGTGAGAGTTTTCTTCACGTTGGTTCGGAATATCCATAATATTTTTTGTTACGGGTTGATGTTTCGGATCCTAATGTGGATCTGAAATGTCGACCCATAACAAACAATATCTGGATATTCCGAACCAATGTGAAGAAAACTAGTATTTTATCTACACACCAAATGGAAGATGTCTAAGTGGATGAAAACATTAAAATGGGTAACAATTTTCCTTATTTTTTTCAACAAAAACCATGAAATTTTATGTTTATTCAACTTCAAGAAATCCAATTAAACATCTACTTGGAGAGTTTCATTGTGCAATAAAAAGAGAATTTGTAGAGAATTGTGTTATCTTCATACTAGTTTTTTTTTGTTAGTTTATTAATTGCATATATTTAAACTTTTTAGGTAAGGATGATGAGTGAACTACATGGCCACCTAATTTTTTAGAGATATCTATTCATTTTAGGAAAAAATATATGTGCACAATCTAAAAAAATTGCACTACTCATTGACTATGTTTGATAATTTTTTAGATTTAAGCATTAATTTTTATTAATTTTTGAGATAGAGTACATAAAATCACTATGTCATATCAACACATTTATGTGGTTTCCGATTTCCAGTTTCATATGATCATTACCAGGAAATTTAAAAATGTATTTTTGAAGAGTACAATGTGAGGAAGTTCATTGTGATGTTTTCTACTTTTTTGGTTTTCAATTTTTTGATGATATTGAATTTTCATTTTAGGTGATTTTGATAACAATAGTATTCTTAAGCAATAAAATTCATAACAAAATTAATTAAAAATAACCATTCTCAATGAAAATTGAAAATTTTATATCATTATAAACTATATTTGAAGATGAATCCATTGGTGACAGGTTTGACAAGGGATTTTCAAAAATGTCAAGGGCCAACCCTTATTGACATTTCAAGTTTCTAAAAAGAATAGCATATCATGTTGTTTTCATTGGATAGACACTCTCAACCAAGAGTTTTAGGTGTCAAATTTCATGATCTTGGATTAAAATTAATCTAGGAAAATAGGTTATTTTAACTCTCGAGAACTCTAGGATGAGTGTTTTAAAGTAACTATTGTCTAAGAGTTTAATCTAACCCCTCGAAAATATTTTGAAGCTAAATGAATCTAAATAAAATAAGGTTTTACATGAAAGTGGTATATATAGTCTCACTTGAAATATTTTCATACCACTCACATTTGTTTTACCTCAAATAAAAAAATAAGAAGATAAAGAAAGTGGGTGAAAAATAAAAGGTCATTGATTGATTAATAAGAGATACTTGTTATATTTATTTTTTGGCTTTGGAGTATTGGTATTTTTTTTTCTTTTGGGATTTTGTGGCTTTGGATTCTCAGTTGTGGAATTTTGGCATTGGATTTGAATTTCATAATTCTTTGAACATGGAAAGCCATTGCAAACAAAAATTTGATTGCTAGAGAGTTGATGAAGATGAAAAGTATGAAAAAAACATGATTACATGAAAAATAAAGAGAAAATGAAATGGGCAAAATCTATGTGACATCACATGGTCATGATTGGGAAATGGGTGTAATATGTGTCAAGGTACATGGTGACGATCAAGAAATGGGAAAAAGTTATGTGGAGGTACATGGTGATGATGAGGAAGTGATCTTGACTGATGTCGAAGAACTTGTTGATGACATTAATGAATAAATCAATGTTGATATTGATGCTATTGGTGAGTCAATAATATCATAAATTTTGAATTTCTATATCTATATTTGATTTGTTTGTTAGAAAATAGTTTGAAATTTGAATTGCAGTTTTTATTTGTTTTGAAGTTCTTTTTGAAATATGTTACATTTAAACATTTTATGTACATATATATGAATTAATTTAAATTTAAAATTTGTATTATAAGTAGGGACAACAATTTACAAACAAAAATATATTATCACATTGGGAAATTCATAGAAGTTATTTGACAATTGTAGCGATATCCACTTTGAAAATAATTTTATGGATGACATGGATGAAACTAACATCAAAGAAATGGGGCAGACAATGCACGATCAAACCAATTGAGACAATGCAAATGTGATGGTAAAAACTCATTTTCAAGGTAAATTGGTTATAGAATAATCTCAAATGTTACGTAGATTCTTAAAGCACAAAGCTATAAGCAATGTAGTTAGATTATTGTGAATTAAAGTGATAAAGAGGATAACTTGGTAAATGAGGCATTATAAAAAACCCTTGTTGGATTGCTTGCACAGATACTTATTAATGCTGGGGGTTCGATGAGTCAGGGTTCGTCCAGAATTGACCAAAAAAAACCCCAAGGCATCGGCGTATCAATCCTCAATCAAAGACTGAAGAAGGTCTCACTCGAGACACCATGAAAATCATAGAGAAAATCTAGTGTTGTGTCAGTGATGAAGGGTTAATTACATAGGTGTTGGGGACAAGCCCATTTTGGGGAAAAGGCACGACATGGAGGAAATATAGTTGGTAGAGAGGCATGTGAGGCGTGCATGAAAGAAGATGGGAAACAAAGACAGCTGGCAGGAAAAGTAGTGGATGAAAGGAAAACACACATGCAGAGGAAGAAAGCACGCAAGGCCAAAATGAAATAAGAGATAACTAGGTTAGGGTTTTGGTAAGAGAATGTAATGGATGATGAGACAAATCCACATATAAATATATACATAGGAGGTATAGGTAGGGGTTCTGATTGATGAAGTATTACTCGTGTGAGAAGAAGTAACTAGTCTGTAAGAGTACTGTGATCTGATCCAATCTTGTAAGTTGTTGAGTTGTAGAGGGTTAGAAGGGTAGATCTTGAGGGTTAGATCATAGGCTGAGGAGTTTGGTGTGATCTATTCCGCCTCATAATATATCTCGACCTAACAAATAAATGATTACAGCTTTCAAGAGTTTCTCAAACTCCTTTCAAATAGTTTCTTCCAGTGCAGGGTTGATAGGTATTTGTTTTTGCCTAACTGGTTTTATGCCTTCCTTGATGGGAATGGCATGTTGTATCAGAGAAGGATAAAAACCACGAATATCCTCATAAGACCAAGAAAAAACATCTTGAAATTCACCAAGTAGCTTGGCAAACTTCATTTTCTCTTCATCAAAACATTTGGCACCTATTTTAACATTCTTTGGAGACTTGGGTGTCCCAATGTTCAAGGAGATGGTTTCACCCACCTTCCTTTTTGACTCCTCTTATTTCTATTTCTCTTTATTGCCTACATCACTTGATGAAAACAAACTCTTTAGAGGATTCAATCCCTTAGGAATTTTTTTATCTTCTCTGCATATAATTTTCTTGGGCTTATAAGGTTCATTTTGAATGAAAGCACAGATGCTCTCATTGCTAGGGAAGAACTGCCAAGATTCTATATTGTCAGAGATATGTGGATGATATAGAGATTGAAAGCTATAATTAGGTCTGTGCAACAGAAGTTGCTGATTAGGAGAGGCTTCAAAAACAACTAACCGATCAACCATTGAGTTCAATTCCCTCTTAACATGAGTAATGTTGAAAGATAATAGGTTCGAGATAAGTGACCAAACAATTTGGGTGTATCGTTTCATCAACTTGTTGCTAGGATATTACATATTATGTACAAGGTTCACAACAAGCTCGAAATCTCCAAAAACTATAAGGTGACCACAACCAAGATTATAAGCATTTTAAATGCCTAACAATAAAGATTCAAATTCAATGACATTGTTTGTGCAAGAAAACTCCAACCTATAAGAAAAGTTATGGAACCTTCCTACATGAGAAATCAAGATAATTCCAGCTTCGTTACCTTCATTAGAGCATGAACCATCAAAGTTCATGTGCCACATACCATCATCTAAATTGATTTGTTCCAATGGAATATTATCCTCCTTAGAAAATATGGAATATACCCCTAGGCCCTCTTTGATATAGTTCACATTAGGTTGTGGGACACTCTCTATGTAAGGTGAAATCCTTCCCTCTCTAAAGACTATAATGTTTTTACCATTCCAAGGAATGGATACATGTGTCCCGTCGAGTGAGAGGTATCCACCCGTTAAATCTTTCCAATCTCTTCCCAAGATGATTGAGTAATTTCTTACTGGCATACCAAATACCTGAATACCAAGGGTTGTCCTTATTTCAGGGTGTGCACACAAAACTAAGGTCACATACTTAATCTCACCTATGGTCGTTTGTTGTAAACTATTATAAGAGAACATGCTTCTAGTGTTTTCATTTGTACAAGACAAGCCTATATCTTCCATAATAATGTTTGACATCACACTTGGGACCGAACCGCCATCAATGAGGAAAAAATGGGAGATCTTATCCATAATATTTATAGAAATATAAAAAGGGGGATTTTTTATAGGGTATCTAAAGTTATGTACACCTACTTTATTTACAGACAAATCCTCTTCGTTTATCTCTTCAGATAGGTTGTCTACAACAAAATCTTTTTCTTCCATGAATTGTTTTAGATGTTTCTGTTGTTCAGGGACGACAACCATGTCTAGAAGGGTTGCATTTGCTTTGATGTTGGCCAACTGATTTAGGATATTGTATTTGGAAGAGGGGAGAGGGGAGGTAATTCCTTGACTGTCAGGAACCTTAGGAACCTGAATAGCAGAAGCCGGTGAGGATGAGCTCAGGCTATAAGAATTGCGGGGTGGATCATATTTGCCTTTGTGAGTGTAGGATTTGTTCCTAGTATTGATGATCATGACATCTTCATGCTCTAAAAAATATAAGACAACGATGGTATTTTCCAGTCTTTAACCAAAGATCTTATCTCTGGCACTCTTCTTTACCTCACATGTGGTCTCCTCATGGTGTTCCTTGCAAATTTTACACCAACTTCGAGGCATGATAGCTTTAGGTAGAAAATTATTTTCAGTTGGATTTCTAAAGGGGGGTGCAGAAGAGGATGAAGCTCCAGGGGTGAGAGGGGAGACATTTCCCTTTCTCTCATACACTATTATACGATTATTCATGTCTTGCACAAGCTGTAAGAGGGCAGCCATGTCTGTCTGTTTAACTAATTATCCCTAAGGAAGACCTATTCTCTCAAGTTATTCTTCATACTCTAAACAAGTATGCAGAGTGGAACTGAGGTTATCAATGGATTTTTCCTCAAGCCTATGATGATAGGGGAAAGGTAATGCATTGTAGTAATGCATGAAAGCRGCTTGGTTATGAGGTCAAATGAGTTCAKGGATTTGATTATATAACCTAGTGAAACACAATTTGAAGGACTTGATGGTCTCACCATCCTTATAGGYGATATTATTGTACTCCTGTAACTTCTCATCTGGGATTTTAGATTCCCCATAAGTGGATTTGAAMCAGTAGAMTAACTCCTCCCAAGTAGATAGAATCTTAGGAGGAAGGTCAAAGAAATCGATCACAACCTTTCCTTCCAAGGAATTGAMAAATAAGCGCATGCAAGTATCGTTGTCATTGGCTCCTGTGTTGTGACAAGCATTAGAAAATTCCACCAAGTGTTCGCTTGTAGTGACAATGTTATTTCCTAAAAACTTGGGAATATGCTTTTTGAATTTAGGAAGTGGACGAATAGCAGGTGCTAGGTTAAGAGGATAAGATACATGCCATGGTGTGGTTGTAGCTTCTTCTTCAAATTGAAAAATCCCATACTTTTTAATGACTTTGGTGGGGTTTGTGGTAGATTGGACACGGACATGGTGGCTATATAAGCTACCAATCACTGACGAAGCTGAAAACTGAGAGGAGGAAGCACTTCCAGTGCCACCAAAGCCACCACTAGATGCCATCTTCTGGATGATATGTAAGGGAGAAAAAGATGAACTGGATGAATTAGACAAGGTTCTACTTAGAGAACTTTGTTGGGTTGATAACACAACGTTCCTTCTTCCTATTTCAGTAATAGAATTAATTTAAGGTGATAAGGCTCTTCTTCTCCTAGAAACATGAGAGACTAAGGGCGTGAGAGGAAGGCCAAAGCTAAAGGAACAAGAAGGTTATTGCTGATTTCTAGGCTATCTATATCTAGCTTCCCAACGTTCTTGGGCACTAATGCCTCATTCAATTGCTTCCCATGAATGATTAATCTCAGCCCGAGTATTAGCAATGTCTAAAATGGTTTTAAACAAATTCAAAGCAATGTTGGTCTGATCTTGAAGACTAGGCTCAATATTGGGTTGTCTTGCAATAGGTACAGTCATTAAGAAATAAAACAATCAAAGAATCAATATCAGAAAAATATATGTATTCGATGATAATCAAGCATAAAATCAGCCAGAGAGATATTGAAGATCTCCCGAGCATGGTCGCCAAATAAATGTTGAGGAAAAAGATATGAAATAATCTTACTCAATCATTTTCATATCCCACTTGGATAAATAAAGATAGACGGGAATATCACCCTATGTTTATAGCCATCAAAATTGGTATCCTAATTTACAAGTATTGATTACAAGTGCTTAGACTATTTTTTTTATAAATAAAAGCTTGCTGAAAAATTAATTATTTATGTAATTTTCTGAACATAATAGATGCTGAAATAAATATAGAGACAGAAGTAAAGACACTAAGTCAATAATCAAAACAGATGAGACATAAATAAATCGTATATTTCATTCCAATTCATCAAAAGAATCATTCTCTTCACAAAATTTCCTGAGGAAGTTTTGGACCAGAGTCAAACTTAGATGTCCCCAATGAAACATAAAAAAGGACTTCTGACAGAAAGTAAAAAAATGAACTTTAAAAGATGGATCAACTTGCCACATATTGCTTCTCACTTGACTCTGCACAATAGCCTTTGTCAGTCATGAAATTTAATTCACAAATAGACAAGTCTACACAGACTATCAAAGATAGATCAACACCTTCGAGAAATAAGTGTATGAATGATGTAATTCAACCCTGAATCTTGATGTCTACAATAGGACCTAGCTATCATAAAAAATTAATAGGCTTCTAATGAATTAAGGAATGAATGAAAACTGAATTATCTCAACAAAACTCAAAGAGAAAACCTTAGTATGTTTCTCCTTCTATCCTCCTCTTGTTCCTCCTTTTCCTTTTTACTTTAAGCAAATTAGAATTAGTTGAAGTAGTTGAACTACTTCTTTAGTTAAGTTAACTAAAACTCAACCAACTTTTTAGTTAAGGGGGAAAAGTAATAAAATCATAATAAGGGTTTTTAATAAATAGTAACTAGTAGGTGGGACCCCTTATGACTCCCTTTAGTTTTTTAACAATCATAACAAAAGTAGTTAATCAAACAAAGCATCCCCCCATGTGACTCCCATCATCACTTTCATATTTGACAATTTATATCAATGATAATTGAAATTATTTCCAAAAATATATTACCCATATATCCAAAAATAGTGTGATGTCCAAAAATTTAGAAGTCAATTGTTCTCAACAATTAATAAATAAAAACTTGAAATCCATATTTTCCACTATGGGAGGCAATATTTCCCTTGTTGTTGATGTCAAATTTCAATCTCTCTGAATTTTCCTTAGGCTGTGTGGATCCTTTAGGCCTAATCTCACTGATCACATGAGAGTAATCATCTCTCAAATGCATGCGGGAGGACACAGATTTGGCAGTAATTTGAGGGTGAGGAGGGGGCAACAATGGCTTTTCCTTTGTCAGGAGCATAGCGGGCCTCGATTTTTAACCTTTTTCTTACATGATAAGATTGTATTGGTGAGTGGACAGGGGCATCTTGGGAAATTTTATTTACAGGTGGAGGGGAAGGTAGAGATAAGTTAGGCCAGCCACGATGTTGGGATACTGTCGAGTGGACAATCTCTTTCCATCTGTCGTTTTCAAGGACTTCAGGTTGCAGTGAGACATGAGGAGGCACTGGTATACCAGGGACCCGTGGGGCTTGGAAGGGAGGCATTTCAGGCCTAGGTTGGACCACTCCTTGCCCAATCTAGTTAAAAAATCTAACTTGAAATAGATGGCCTAACTCTTGCGAGTCTGCATCAAAGTGTATAGAGAATCTTGGCCTTCTAGGTCCCCTATTCCAATTTCCTCTTCCTCAGTTACGTCGACCATGGATACCTCTACTGAAAAAGATCATTCGTGTATGCATTATTGTTTAGCAAATAGTTTCTTTAACAACCATACATGAAAACTCTTTTAAATATGAAATAAAATTTGGCTCAACAACATATCAGACTCATGCAATCCAATTCATACAAATCGTTTAATAGTTTTCGATGAACAGGGGGTGAACAAGGGTTCTGGGATATGTGAGGGGTTGTATTGAGTGAAAAATGTTAAAATGAGGGGGACAAGATCATGATTATTGCTCACATACATCAAACAATCAACTGTATCGCAAACCAAAAGAATATATCATTGTAATTCATCCCCACGATCATTTAACTACCATAATACATAATTCATCTTAACTATAATTAAATTTTAGGAATAGGGAGTGGATAGTGAATATGGGAAGGCCAGGGGATTGTAAAGTGTGAAAAGTGAAATAATGGTAGGGAAAAGAGCGAATATTGTTCATAAAATCAATTAAGTAATCTATAAAATAGTTTTGTATTCAATGCAACAATCCAATACCAATTAAACAACAATTGTGACCAATTAAACCATTACTGTGTGTTAAAACTTGTTCACTGTCCCACATTTAAATCTTCAACCCTTTTTATTAACACAGTGTATCATCATACTCAAAATCACTATGCCTTTCAAATATCCTGTAAAAAGAATTTTGTTTCCTTTCATTTCTTCCTTTTTATATTTAAAACAAAATTCCAAGGAACACACAGTCATATTTCTTTAACTCTATTCAGCATATAAAAATATCAACCATTGTCCATAATTCCCAAATGCTCAAATCAAACATAGAAACATGTCTCTCCATAGTTGCCTAGACTCTTTTAAAACATGCCCGATTCCATTCTTTTGACAACATTAACAATTAAATTTACAATGAAACCATACTACAGAAACCTCGTGCTTCATCTTTGATGGTGCAATAAAACAAAACAATGCACGATGTCTCCATAACCATACACAATAATCATCCAAGTCTCATTTATCAAATTTCCAATTTGTAACGATCCCGATAGGGACAAATTAAACACACAACAATCACCAACTTCAATTTATACCGCATTGTAATAACACACAGACCAACGCATAATGAAAAAGAGGCATCTCTGTGACTGTACATTACTATTTACCCCAATCAATCAATTTATAACAATGTTGAAATATCGATTCAACTGACACAACAAAAGGAGGCAACAACTGTATACCAATTATCATTTCCAGTTACAAATCTCCAACAACCTGATCAAATAGAGATGAGCCAATAATCAAGTCATTGTCAATACTACTCAAAAAAATTATGACAATTCAGAAGATACCTGACATAGTGTGACTGGTTGAGTTTATCAAAATTGGGCTCTGTACCCATGAACAAAATAAATAATCAAGGGTTCTCTCGATCACTAAACATAGGGAGACTGAAGGTCGGCCATATAAATAATAGGTGAGAACCTTTGAGACAAGCACAATGGAACCACGAGCCTTATAACTCTTATCTTTGTAAAATAGGGTGACAGTTCAACACTAGGTAGGGTAGACAAGGATGCAGTGGAGCAACGATTGCTCACTGGATAGTAACAAACACCAAGAACGCACAGAGGCATAACCCTCACGTTTTTCAAGAGCCGAACCATTTATAACAATGCCGATAGAAATGCCAGGTACTACCAATCAACCCTAAAGCATACTTCCTGGCTTAATGGCCACCTCATAACCAACTGTGCTGATGTGAATACCACAAAATAAAACCACGACCAGGTGAAAAAGATATACAGTGACCAAAAGGTGGTTTGAAATATACAAAGAAACCCCATAGCACTGAATACAAACAAATATGGTTACCATAACTGTGAGGAGGCGAACAAAAAGGCTAAACAGAGTGAAACCCTCCAACAAAATACCCATAAGACAACATAGAGCCATCACAGTTTCCACCACACAGGACAATCAATGAAATCACAACTTCAACCATTGATTTTTCCACTTGCAACGAATAACACACACAGTGATTCCAGATAAACACCATGTGTTTACACAATTTCCAATCTCAAGAAAACACAGACCAACA
>JZKD02S2135089.1:85617-101353 GCA_000966675.3 Picea glauca
TTTAAAAATGTGAGCTGGTCGAGCGACTCCTTCCACACCTGAATCTTGGATCTTAACCGCAACAAAACCAAATGAAAAATAACCATTCGAGGGTGTCGACCCAGTGGGAGAAGTATGGAGTGACGTGCATTTACTGCACGTCGCTTCCATCCTCCACTTCATTCAATTTCCTAGTACACGACAACCAACCAAAACCATACAATTAATCCATGCCATTAACTCCATGCATCGAAACTTGCACACCTTGCTTACCAATTGCGCCACCCCAATTGATATTAACCATTGCGAAGACCATTCTATAACCAATATCAAATGCGCCCAATATAACTCAATATAAATCGTATAGCCACTAACATTTCTTGTTAGGACTAACATTAATTTCATTTGCACATAGTATAACATAACATAGCATAGTATAGTTCCCTTTCTTGGATTTTTTTCACAAGTCCCTTTCCATTTCTCTTATTTCTTGTTGTTACTAACATGTGTCTTGTGCAAGTGTAACATGTAATGAATCATGGAACCAATAGCAATTTTAATAACAATCAACATAAGCCATTCATAACATGGAATTTAGAGCTTAGAATAACGAAATCAACACATAAAATTCATTATCCATATTCCATTATGTTGCAAAAAAACCAATATCTCATCATCAATCATGTAGAACCCTGTAAACAACATCAAACAACATCATAAAACGTGTGATAAGGCTATCTTTGAGCCTCCAGTCTACAAGGGGGTCCCACCTACTAGTGTTATATATCATTATGATAGTTTAAATAATATGCTTTAGCAATACTTTGCGAGCGAAATCCTCGTTGTGATTTTAATCGTCAACAAACTGGTGACTCCACATGGAAATTTGTTTCCAACAGATTAAGAACTCAGAACATATGGTTTCACAGACCAAGAACATCAGATGAAGAAAGTATAACCAGAATGATTATGCAACAGGGGGAACTGAGCGGATTTAATGGAAAAATGACTAGGAATTTGGGAATAACTCATGAAAAGTGTTAAGAATGAGAGGGTTTATCCCTGTATGAATAATCATTCAACCATAATTTTCTCTTTACTTCAAGGAGAAAAAATTATGAACTTTCTCTTTTAACTCTCAAATGGATGAAGAAATGGAAAGCAGAAGTAGGAGATAACCAATTTCTTTATAAGACAACAATGAAAGCAAATAACAAATCAATTATTATTTTAGGGGGAACATCGTAACATCTGTTTAAGATTGATTGTTATTGACTAACAATATCTTGCAGGAGTATCATTGTGGCAGAACTGATCCAACATCTTATTTTTGACCAAAAATAAACTAAAATATGAAAAGCAATAAAATTCATGACAGAAATGGGACTACAAAATTTAAAACAATAGAAATAAAATGACAGAATTGTAAAAGCAGCATGAAAACTATTAAAAAGGAATAAAAAACTATGCTAATGTAAAAGAAGAAATGAAAAACAATGGTGAAAAAGAGAGAAGTACTAGACTACTAATATACAAAAAAATCCAAACAACGTTAAAAAATTTCAAGTTGGTTCCACGTAGTGCTTCAAGTGAGAACCATTAGTGCTGTAGGAAAACGATCTCTCCTATAAATATTTTAGAATGTAAGAGTTAGTACCCAAGACAAAAGCGATCTTGAAAGGACCCAACCATAATTTTTGAAATTTCGAGTGTCTTCCCCTATCAGTTGAGTTGAATCCCACAACAGTACTTTCTCATTGACTTTAAATTTGACAGTTTTGACACTCTTGTTGAAATACTTCTTAATAGTCTGTTGTCTCCTTTTTATATTATCCAAGGAAAACATCCTTTGCTCCTCTAAATCTAGGAGTGCATTTATCCTTTGTGTAACATCATAAGAATTTAATTCTTCAATCTATAACATCAACCTTAAGGAGGAAAGTTCCAACTTAGTAGGCAGGAGGGATTCTTGACCATAAACAAGATGGAAAGGAGTGCAACCAGTGCTTACCTTGGCAGTAGTTCGATCTGCCCAAAGGGCGTAAGTGAGGAGAGTGTGCCATTGCCGAGGCTTATCTTCGATGACCCTTTTGATGATTCTCACTAGATTTTTGTTGGTAGACTCAACCTGCCAATTTCCTTGGGGATAATAAGTTGATGAGGTGAAATGTTTAACCCCCAACTTAGCTAAAAAATGGGTCAGCTTAGCCGAAATGAAATCGGGACCATTGTCTGTAATAATTTCCAATGGAAGACCAAATCTGGAAAAGATGTTATTTTCAAGGAAATAAATTACCTGATCATTTATTGAATGCTTAAGTGGGACAATTTCAACCCATTTTGTAAATTAGTTTGTGAATGTCAAAATAAAAACTTGTCCTCCTGAAGATGGAGGATTAATAGGACCAATAAAATCAAATCCCCACTTTGAAAAGGGAAAGTCTGGGAGGACAGGTTGTAATGACGTGGTTGAAAGGCGTTCTTTCCCAACAAATTTTTGGCACTTATCACAAGATATCGAAAAAACATAAGAGTCATGAAGGATTGAAGGCCAATAGTTTCCTTTCCTAATAATCTTGAAAGAAGGGGTTTTAGCAGAAAAATGGCCTCCTACATGAATGAAAGAATTTGAAGAACCATGAGTTTCTTGCAACAATTTTTGTGCGTCCTCATTGTTTACACAATGAAGCAACACACCATCAACATATCTTTGAAACAAAAAGTCTTCTATAATTACATATCTTGTGGATTCAAGACAAAGCCTTCTCCTTTGATGAGTCTCTAAGTTGTCTGGACATCTTTGGTTTTGTAAGTAGTAAATTAAATTCTTATACTAGGGATGTTTAGACATAGGAAGGATCTGGTTATCAATGTAAAAGAGTGTTGATAAGGAACTATCATGTTCATCAATTTCTTCACTATTCTCAGCATGCTGAGCTAAGTGAAGGGCTAAGTCACGTCCCTTAATAGTGGTAGAAGTCACAATATTCAAATCATGCTCCTGGATCTTGGCAAGCCAATGTGCAAGCCTCCCGAAAATATAAGTCCGTGAGAGAAAAAACTTGACAGCAGGTAAAGGGAATTTGAGCAATGTATTCTTACCTAATATGAAGTGGAAAACTTTTCAACAACTTTAATAAGAGAGAAATCATGTTTCTCAATAAAAGAATATTTAAATTCATCATCAGACAAACTTTGACTCATGTAAGCCACTGGTTTTTCATTACCTTGGTCATGATTTTGTAGAAGGACAACAAAAACTTCTTCTTCGGTGGCATTAGTATATATCGTGAATTCCTTCTCAAAATATGGCTTTGCCAAAATCGATGTGGAACTGATTGCTTTCTTGATCCCTACAAAATCATTTTTGACATCATCTGTCCAAGAAAAATAACGATCTTGCTTAAGCATATTATGAATTGGTTTGACCATCACAAGAAAATCTGGAAAAAAAACCTACGGACGAAGTTAATAACCCCCATAAAATATTGAACCTCCTTCTTGGAAGTGGGAGCAGGCAGATTAAGGATAACAACAATCCTTTCGGGATCAATTCTTATTCCTAAATTGAAAACAATGTGTCCAAGGAGATTTCCCTTGGTAACACCAAAAATTGACTAAGAAGAATTTTGAGAGATGCCAAATTTCCTACATCGCATGAGAACTCTTTTCAAATGACCAAAATGATTTGATCGGGTTTTAGAGTAAACAATTAAGTCATCAAGGTAGATTTGAATGATCTTGCCGATCATATCGTCGAAATCTATTTGCATAGCTCTTTTAAAAGTGGCACCTACATTAGATAAGCCAAAAGGAATACATTCATAAGCAAAGGTACTCCAACAAGTCATAAAGGTGGTTTTATATTTATCTTCCCTTTTTACCTTGATTTGATTGCAATTGGAAAAATCGTCAAGTAAGGACATCATTTGTGACCCTGCAACTTGCTGCAAAATAATTTCTATGTTAGGGAGAGGAAAGTGATCTTCTATACTAGCCAAATTTAATGCGCAAAAATCAACACATAATCTGATATGACTAGTCGCTTTCCGAACAGGAACCAAATTGGAAACCCATTCAAAATATTTGACCAGAAATATGATTCCAGCTGTCAAGAGTTTTTACAACTCCTTTCAAATAGTTGCTTCCAGTGCAGGGTTGATAGGTATTTGTTTTTTCCTAACTAGTTTTATGCCTTCCTTGATGGGAATGGCATGTTTTGTCAGAGAAGGATCAAAACCACGAAGATCCTCACAAGACCAAGCAAAAACATCCTGAAATTCACCAAGTAGTTTGGAAAACTTCATTTTCTCTTCATCAGAACATTTGGCACCTATTTTAAAATTCTTTGGAGACTTGAGTGTCCCAATGTTCAAGGAGATGGTTTCACCCACCTTCCTTTTTGACTCCTCTTCTTTTTGTTTCTCTTTATTGCCTACATCACTTGATAAAAACAAACTCTCTAGAGGAGTCAAGCCCTTAGGAATTTTGTTATCTTTTATGAATATAATTTCCTTAGACTTATAAGGTTCATTTTGAATGAAAGCACATATTCTCTCATTGCTGGGGAAGACCTTCCAAGATTCTATATTGTTAGGGATATGTGGACAATATAGAGATTGAAAGGTATAATTAGGTCTATGCGGAAGAAGTTGTCGATTAAGAGAGGATGCAAAAACAACTAACTGATTAGCCATTGAGTTCAATTCCCTCTTAACATGAGTAATGTTGAAATATAATAGGTTCAATATAAGTTCCCAAACAGTTTGGGTGTATTGTTTCATCAACTTGTTGCTAGGAGAGTATATCTTATGTACAAGGTTCACAACAAGCTCAAAATCTCCAAAAACTGTAAGGTGACCACAACCATGATTATAGGTGTTTTCAATGCCTAACAATAACGCTTCGAATTCTGCGACATTGTTCGTGCAAGCAAACTCCAACCTATAAGAAAAGTTATGGATCCTTCCTATAGGAGAAATCAAGATAATGCCAACTCTGTTACCTTCATTAGAGCATGAACCATCAAAGTGCATGTGCCACATACCATCATCTAAATCGATTTTTTCCAAGGGAATATTATCCTCCTCAACAAAGATGGAATATATCCCTAGGTACTCTTCGATATAGTTCACATTAGGTTGTGGGACACTCTCTAGGTAAGGTGAAATCCTTCCCTCTCTAAGGACTATACTATTTTTACCATTCCAAGGAACGGATAAGTGTGTCCCGTTGAGTGAGAGGTATCCACCCATTAAAGATTTCCAATATCTTCCCAAGATGATTGATTAATTGCTTACTGGCATATCAATTACCTGAATACTAAGGGTTGTCCTTATTTCAGGGTGTGTGCACAAAACTAAGGTCACATCTTTAATCTCACCTATGGTCATTTGTTGTAAACTATTATAAGAGAGAATGCTTCTATCATTTCATTTGTACAAGACAATCCTAGCTCTTCCATAACAATCTTCGACATCACACTTGGGCCCGAACCGCCATCAATGAGGCAACAATGGGCGATCTTATCCATAATCTTTACAAAAATATAAAAAGGGGGATTTTTAACCGGGTATCTAAAGTTGTACACCTACTTTATTTACAAATGAATCCTCTTCATTTACCTCTTTGGAGAGGTTGTCTACAACAAAAGATTTTCCTTCCATGAATTGTTTCAGATGCCTCTGTTTTTCAGGGACGATAACCATGTCCAAAAGGTTTGTATATGATTTGATGCTGGTCAATTGATTTAGGATATTTTATTTGGAAGAGGGGAGAGGGGAGGTAATTCCTTAACTGTCAGGAACCTTAGGAACATGAATAGTAGCAACCGGTGAAAATGAGCTCGGGCTAGAAGAATTGTGGGGAGGATCATATTTCCCTTTGGTTGCGTAGGATTTGTTCCTAGTATTGATGATCATGATATCTTCAGGCTATGCAAAATCTAAGACAATGATGGTAGTTTTTGGTCTTTTACCAAAGATATTATCTTTGGAACTCTTATTTACTTCACATGTGGTCTCCTCATGGTGTTCCTCGCAAAAGTTACACCAACTTCAAGGCATGATAGCTTTAGGATAAAAATTATTTTCAATTGGATTTCTAAAGGGGGGTGCAGAAGAGGATGAAGCTCCAGGGGTGAGAGGGGAGACATTTACCTTTCACTCATACACTGTCATATGATTATTCATGTCTTGCAAAAGTTATAAGAGGGCAGACATGTTTTCCTGTTTAACTGATTCTCCCTGAGGAAGACCTGTTCTCTCAAGCTGTTCTTCATACTCTAAAGAAGTATGCAGAGTGGAACCGAGGTTATCAATGTATTTTCCCTCAAGCCTATGAAAATAGTGAGAAGGTAATTCATTGTAGTAATGCATGAAAGTGGCTTGGTTATGAGTTCGAATGAGTTCAGGTATTTGATTGTATAACTTAGTGAAACGTAAGTTGAAGGACTTGATGGTCTCACCATCCTTATAGGTGATGTTATTATACTCGTAAATGCTCAGCTGGGATTTTAGATTGCCTATAAGTGGATTTGAACCAATATACTAGCTCCTCCCAAGTAGACAAAATCTTAGGAGGAAGGTCAAATAAATCGGCCGCAACCTTTCCTTCCAAGGAATTGACAAATAAGCGCATGAAAGTATCATTGTCATTGGCTCTTATGTTGTGACAAGCATTAGAAAATGCCACCAGATGTTCATTTGTAGTGACAATGTTATTTCCTGAAAATGTGGGAAGATTCTCTTTGAATTTAGGAAGTGGACGAGTAGCAGGTGCTAGGTTAAGAGGAGAAGATACATGCCATGGTGTGGTTGTAACATCTTCAAATTGAAAAAGCCCATAATTTTTAATGACTTTGGTGGGGTTTGTGGTAGATTGGACATGGACATGGTGGCTATATAAGATACCAATCACTAACGAAGTTGAATACTGAGAGGAGGAAGCACTTCCAATGCCACCAGAGCCACCACTAGATGCCATCTTGTGGATGATAGGTAAGGGAGAAAAATATGAACTAGATGAATCAGACAAGGTTCTCCTTAGAGAATTTTGTTGGGTTGATAACACAACGTTCCTTCTTCCTATTTCAGCAATAGGATTAATTTAAGGTGATAAGCCTCTTCTTCTCCTAGAAAAACGAGAGTCTAAGAACATGAAAGGAAGGGCAAAACTAAAGGAATAAGAAGGTTATTGCTTATTTCTAGGCCGTCTATGTCTAGCTTCTCGACGTTCTTGGGAACTAATGTCTCGTTCAACCGCTTCCCATGAATTATTAAGCTCAACCTAAGTATTAGTAGTGTCTAAAATGGTGTTAAACAAATTCAAAGTTGTTGGCACAGGGGAAGACCCAGGGTTCAACTCTACAACAATGCACCAACAAAACCCTAACTACAGGCCCTTTTGGCAACACCTGTGAAGTAGATGAAGTCTCACCTGAGGTAGAGGTAGGGGTGGTTGCAGGACTCAAGTGTATGCAACCTAAGCTGGGACACAAACCTATGATTATATTGCTTACAGAGCATTTGGCATCGATCATTCATCAATATTCAACCATTCTTATACTTCTCACATAACACAGAGCATCGCAGTATTCACTTAGATCTAAGGTAATTTAGCACTTAGCAATCAACAAAATAGATCAGATACAGTAAATCAACACCAATCATCTTCATACATATCATATCTACTATTCATACACATCTAATGAAGCACAAAGAATAAGTAGATCTATCTAAATATATCAAAGCACTTAGCCAAAGAAGAGAAAAACACAACAAGTCAAAGCACAAAGCATAACACACAGATTTACATGGTTCACCCCCACCCTGGGGATACACCCACCAAATTTTCTTCTTTATTAGTGTCTCCAATTGATTACATGAACAAAACTATGAAAACCCTCTTGCGCACAGGACATAAGATCTATGCATCCCGCTAGATCCTTCTTCCTTGCGTTACAACACAAAGCCTTCTATATCTCCACACAAGGGCTTGCACTAAGCTCTACAAGTCTTACAAGATGCACAACCCCTTGATCACACAGATCCCACTCAACACATAGCCTATAGAACATAGATACAATCCTTCAATATTTTACTAGATGCCTAGATGTCTATTTATACATTACAAAAGTGGGCCTAAACGTGGGTAAACCCACAGGCCGAATTCCCTATCCCATTACATTGTCCCAAAACCCAAAATGGGCCCAAAAGTGGGTCGAGATCCCGTGATCTCTTCTTCGCCTGGTGCTCCATCTTTGACAGGCTATTGGAGTCCCCAAAACAGTCAAATATGACCAAGTAACTTCAAAACTTGGTCAAGGGCCAACAAGCCCCCAACACTCACCGGTGACTCGTCCCGATTCACTCTGGTCTGAGCAATTCTTCCTCGAATGCTTCGATMTTGGCTCGAGCTKCTTCAACTTGTTGTAGTGTGACTGCCTCTTKCTCAGTGAACTCTTGGATGAGTGCATCACTGACTAGTCCCTCTAGGCRTTGTTYTGCTGTACTCACAACCTGTTCAAGTTCTACTCMTTGGTTTTCAACTTCGGTGAACAATTGGCATGCCTTTTCTTGCATTGGTTGAAGTCGTTGAGAGACTTACATTACTTTAATTTGAAGCATGTGTACCTACTCCTGGKTCGTGCATTGATCTGGAAACCTCTTCATTCTCTCAATTGGTGAAAAGGACTTTAGYTGCACTTGTAACGTGTTTGCTTGCTTCTTTGCGTGTTGGAGCTATGACTCAAAGTCCYGTAACTATGGATTTTCTGTGAGGTTTTCATACGTCTGAGCGCTTCTGGAGMTCAACTGCTTGTATTCCAAGGCAAAGGATTTTAATCAGTCAACTGCACCRTGGGCAATTKCCTCTCTTAGATMTCTTATTTCTTGAGGAGTCTCGGGCACAATGCGAAGTTCCAGGTCTGCGATGCRTTGTTGAAGCTGTTGGATCACTCCTTCCARTTGTGCCACCTGCTRTGGAACCCATTCTTCTATCTGGACTTCGATGAMTGTCATAGAGCGAATTTCTCTGTGAACCCGTTCTTGTACTTCAAATTTCTCTAYGAGCAAATGTTCCTTGTCTTGTTGTAGCRYTGATTTCTCTTCCTCCCATTTTGCTTGAAGAGATAGTTTTATCRTTCTGCATTACTACGTTGTTCTAGCAGATATTMTTGGGCRTGYGCCAAAGCTTGGGTGGCTTACACTGTCTCTTCCTGAGCTCGTCAAAGGMGAGCTTCAACTTTATTGGTGATCCGGTGCAATTGGGCTGTCTCATCTCCTGGTTCTTCTATTCCACTTGYCGAGGGTGMAATAGAAAATGCACARCTGGATTGTAGTGCCTGCTKCACCTCTTGGAGTTCACCCTTGATTCGGCTGAATACCTCCTCCTGCTTCACTTCTTGCTTTTCTAYGATCTCTAGTGAAGCGTCATTTAATGCAGTGACTAAGAAGTYGAAGTCGTCTGGGGTGAGGGTAGTCTTAAACGTAGTCCTGGTGGCTTTAGCTTTCTTCTGGGACRAAGGATTTGGTRGGGTAACCTTCCTTTTMTTGGATGGATCCTCCTCTTCTCTAGGMGGAGTAACTTCACCTTTGTTTTTATCGACTTTTATGCCACCTAACTCTCCACCATCATTTCCTTGCTCAGGTGAGATCAAAGTGGTCTTCACCGATGTGCTATGTACATCATGCACTTCATCATCTTTCTTCRTCTTGCTTGGTCCAGGTGTATCCGACATAGTTTCAAGGCTATCCACATCGGACATCTCTGCAGGTTYCGCTRGAACAAGGAGGTCTGCYGACCATTCCTTGGTAATCTCCTCCAAGTCATCTTGTGTCAACTTGTAATATGACTGGAGTTGATGTTTATGTTCATCAGCGTGCGCCGTAATATAGGTGAAGTGKCAGTCTGTGTTGAATTTCATCAAGGGTCTAAACCCGTAAAGGGTGTTCGGGGTGATGCGCRATGTAGCCTGGATTGCAATMTTCAACTGATTGTAGTAGGCATGGAAGATAGCATTGGACTGCCACTRCTTTTTCATGTCACTGGAGTACCACAAYGTACARAACTTCGTGTCCARTGGTTCRAAGGGTTCGATATCCGRAAAGTGGYGCCTTCTRGTATCTCCYAAGCAATGAAAGYGATCAGTATGAGAAGCCAGCTAATGTGGAACTCATACCCTTGGTCTTGCGCTTCTCTGCAATCAAGCTCTAGTTGATTGAMAAGGTATTGTGMTCAGTTCATATGTAGTCCCTCTGCGCACTTCCCTGCGAGGTCGACCACAAATCYGGTCACTTGAGTTGGTCTATTCTTACAAATTAGCTTTTCCACGATCAACTGAYAGGAAASGAACACCGACCCACTCTGGATAGAGGYTACCTTGTAGCCTTGCATGCCCTTCTTGACATCRCCATAAGTTTCTTTAATTCTCTATGCTAATGCTCGGTCTAAGGTCTTTCCAGGGTAGAACTCCTGTGGGTTAGGGCATTKCATACTAATCCCTATGATCCGATTGATCAAGGTCGAATCCACAGTGATAYGTCRGTTCAACCATAGGTATCCGCTGTGATAGCATGAMAACAATAAATTTACACATGCATTCACCTCTTGATGTCATCCAAAGTGCARAATCTTCATCACGTTGAGCAAYRTGGACTATGTGAGGTTCTGGGTCCATGAATGTGACATGATCTTGGAATTCTTGCCTTTAGTCCTGGTGAAGTACTTATGCGGGGCAAGCATGATGTAAGATTTCCGGTCTCCAAGGTTGAAGTCACTAAACTTCAGTGATGCGAGCTTATCCTAGTCAGCACGGACCGCACGCACCCCTTTTAGAAGGTACACAGTGATCAAAGTATGCTCAAAGTCTCGAGGTACACTGTCTAAATTGATGGTGCCACTGAGGGGGGGTAGGTAAGCTGGTAGAATGCGTGTAATAAGCTTGGCGTTTGCGATGTCGTCTTTGTGCTTTGTTCTTGTCTCTGTCGTGGTTCTGGAAGTTCCTGCTCCATGAGCAGTTGAGGGAGAGGCTTGGAATCCTCCCGTTGATGATGCTTGCACACCTACATACATCCTTATTTCCGACATGACTCTCTCAGTCATTAAGTCAATCAAAACTTCTTTGACTACTTTCTCTGTGGCGCTGAGCTCGTCCGACATACAAGCTCGGGGTCAATTAGATAGGGTGTGAACTGAATTCAGAGACTGCAATGGAGGTTACGAGAACAAGGCGATGATCACAGTGCAAAATAATCTCAGTTTTTGGGCTCAAATTCTTAGTTAGCCAAAAGTATTCTTGGTGCGTGGCGCGACGGACTAAGTAAGAAACTTAGCAACTATCTACCTACAATGGGTATGAGGCATCATTAACTCATATTCTGTTTGTTATGGCATTGTCCAACGGTCTAGTGGCAAACCATCAATGCTTTTTGACCCGTTCGGAGCTGCAATCAAGCAATTATATTGGCTTCCAATGGCTATATTGCTTCACCTTAGCGAAGTGGCCTATGTCACTGGTCTGATATCTCAACGAAGATAAAATTATGCAAGTTTTCCTTCTGCGAGGTTCCCTCTGGAATATTTTGTATCCTGTCGATCTTATCTCTCTTTTTACTTAGCTTCCTAGCCTTCTTTTCTTTGGGCTTCGTCTTAGTGATTCTCTTCCCATTCCGATTCTTATTTTCCTTGGACATAGTCACTTTGCACTGCTGAGATTTTCTCGTAAGACTTAGGGGTAATACTTCTTCTATATCTGAGATAGATACTTCAATCTTCTATGAGTCCTCTAATGCTCTTGCAATTTTGACATCTGGGCTCTGGGTGTAAAATAACTTCGATTTGTTCTCTTGTTCTTCAATCAACTGTGCGATCCTTCTGGTCATGAAATCTTTTAACTCTTGTCTCTACTATTCTAAAACCTTTTTTTCTTCCTTATTTCTGTCTTGATCTCTTTCAATCCAAGGTTTTCCAAGTAACATAGTAAACAGGGCGTTGTCCTCAATAAACTTGATAATCTCAAAATCTTCCTCTGTCGAAGTTCCATTAGCATTCATAGATGTCTGAGTGAGCCTTCCACATAGGTTCACCAGTTTTCCTCTTAATATCCCTATTCCTCTGAATGAAAGGACCATAACATGTTTCCCCATATCTTCCCAAGTTCTTTCTGGCATAATGTTCACATGTGTTTCTTCATCAATAACACAGTCAATTTCGAAGTCCCCTATTCTTACTTTGATACTTTCTTTTTCTTTAAAGGTCTCTGATAACCTAACATGTCGGTGCTCATTCAAGGTGTCTTTCATCTGTAGCAATAACTTCTTGTATTCTTTCTGGGGTTCGGCTATTTCTAGAGCTTTCTTATGGTTTTCTTCATTCAGATTCATTTTTTCAAGCTTAGCAATCATTCTAGGGCAATCCAATACCTCATGGTCCAATGCTTTGCAATAGAGACAAATAGGTTTTCCACTAGGGAATTCCTTAGCTAGATGTCCCAGTCTTCTTCAATTGTAACATAGGGTTAATCCTCTCTTCCATTTAAATGATCCCTAGGGTCTTCTGTACTGTGCACTAGGATCATGGTAACTAGCCCGCAAAAAATTATTTCTAGGATCCTGCATCCATTTGTTAGTCCAAACATTCTTTCTATGCATAGGTATAACATATCTATCACTATACTTATCAGATCTATTCATAACAAGATTTCTTTCATCTATCAGAGCCCTAGTTTTCAAGCTAGGACAAAATCTATCAAACATACCTAGATTGATACGTTAGAAACAAAAATTTCCACTTATCTTACTTCTACAGAGCACAGAGCTTCCAGATCTTAAAAACATTTAACTATTCTTACCTTTATTAGCGCACCAAGCTTACAGATCTTACCTTTTTTCTTCAGATCTGACCTCTTTTCTTTAGAAACTTCCACTTTTACCTTTCTTAGAGCACCAAGCGTTCAGATATCGCTTCTTTTCTTCATATCTGGCCTTCTTTCTTTAGCACAAAGCTTTTCAGATCACGTGGAATACTACGCACTAGGGCACATATCCTCGCACAAAGATTCCACAGTTTCAGGACAAATATTTGCACAAAGCTTCCTCTTCCTTAGTTCCCAACAATCACAGTTTCAGGTCCCGACAACATAACCATTTGTTGGCACAGGGGCAAACCCAAGGTTCAACACTACAACAACACACCAACAAAACCCTAACTACTGACCCTTTCGGCAACACCTACGAAGCAGATGAAGTCTCACCCGAGGTAGAGGAAGGGGTGGTTGCAGGAATAAAGTGTCTGCAACCTAAGATGGGACACAGACCTGTGATTATATCGCTTACAAAGCACTTGGCATCGATCATTCATCAATATGCAATGCTTCTTATACTTCGCAAATAGCACAGAGCATCGTAGTATTAAGTTAGATCTAAGTTAATTTAGCACTTAGCAATCAGTAAAATAGATCAGATACAGTAAATCAACACCAAGCATCTTCATACATATTAGATCTACTATTCATACACATCTAATGAAGCACAAAGCATAAGTAGATCTATCTAAATATATCAAAGCATTTAGCCAAAGCAGAGACAAACACATCAAGTCAAAGCACAAAGAGTAACACACAGATTTACATGGTTCACCCCCACCCTGGGGCTACGTCCACCAACTCTTCTTCTTTATTAGTGTATCCAATCGGTTACAGGCACAAAGCTACCAAAACCCTCCTGCACACAGGACAAAAGATCTGTGCAACTCGCTAGATCCTTTTTCCTTGCATTACAACACAAAGCCTTCTATATCGCCACACATGGACTTGCACTAAGTTCTGCAAGTCTTACAAGATGCACAACCCCTTGATCACACTGATCCCACTCGGTACATAGCCTATAACACATAGATACAATCCTTCGATAGTTTACTAGATGCCTAGATGTTTATTTATACATTACAAAAGTGGGCCTAAACGTGGGTAAACCCACAGGCCGACATCCCTATCCCATTACATTGTCCCAAAACCCAAAATGGGCCCAAAAGTGGGCTGAGATCCCGTGATATCTGCTTCACCTAACGCTCCATCTTCAACAGGCTGTCGAAGTCCCAAAAACGGTCAAATATGACCAAGTAACTTCAAAACTTGGTCAAGGGCCAAAAAAAGCAATGCTGGTCTGATCTTCAAGACCAAGATCAATATTGGACTGCCTTGCAACAAGTACAATCATAAATAAATAAAATAGTCAAAGAATTAATATCAGAAAAATAGATGTATTCGATGATAATCAACCATAAAATCAACCAGAGAGATATTGAAGATCTCCCCGGCATGGTCGCCAAATAAATGTTGAGGAAAAATATATGAAATAATCTTACTCAAGCATTTTCAGATCCCTCTTGGCTAAATCAATATAGACGGGAACATCACTCTATGTTTATAGCCATCAAAATTGGTATCTTAATTTACAAGTATTGATTACAAGTGCTTAGGCTAGTTTTTTTATAAATAAAAGCTTTCTGAAAAATTCATTATTTATGTAAATTTATGAACATAACAGATGCTGAAATAAATATAGAGAAATAAGTAAAGACACCAATTCAATAATCAAAACAGATGAGACATAAATCAATCGTTTATTTCATTCCAATTCATCAAAAGAATCGTTCTCTTCATAAAATTTCCCGAGGAAGTTTTGGACCAAAGTCAATCTTATATGTTCCCGATGAAACATACAAAAGGACTTTTGACAGGAAGTAAAAAAATGAACTTTAAAAGATGGATCAACTTGCCATAGATTGTTGCCCACTCGACTCTGCACAATATCATTTGTCAGTCATGAAATTTAATTCACAAATAGACAAGTCTACATAGACTATCAAAGATAGATCAACACCTCTGATAAACAAGTGTATGAATGATGTAATTCAACCCTTAATATTGATGTCTACAATAGGAACCTGCTATCATAAAAAATAATTAGGCTTCTAATGAATTAAGGAATGAATGAAAAATAAATTATCTCAACAAAACTCAAAGAGAAAACCTTAGTATGCTTTTCCTTCTATCCTCCTCTTGTTCCACCTTTTCCTTTTTCCTTTAATCAAATTAGAATTGGTTGAAGTAGTTGATTTGTCGATGAGCAGGGGGTGAACAAGGGTTCTAGGATATGTGAGCGGTTGTATTAAGCGAAAAATGTTAAAATGAGGGGGAAAAGATCATGATTACTGCTCACAGACATCAAACAATAAACTGTATTGTAAACCAAAAGAATATATCACTATAATTCATCCTTGCGATCATTAACTGCCATAATAAAAAAATCATCTTGACTATAATTAAATTTTAGGAACAGGGGGTGGATAGTGAATATGGGAAGGCGAGGGGATTGCAATGTGTGAAAAGTGAAATAATGGTAGGGAAAATAGTGAATATTGTTCGTAAAATAAATTAAGTAATCCATAAAATAGTTCTATATTCAATGCAACGATCCAATACCAATTAAACAACTATTGTGACCAATTAAACCATTACTGTGTGTTAAAACTTGTTCACTATCCCACATTTAAATCTTCAACCTTTTTTATTAACACAATGTATCATCATACTCAGAATCACTATGCCTTTCAAATATCCTATAAAAAGAATTATTCTTCCTTTTTATATTTAAAACAAAATTCCAAGGAACACACAATCATATTGCTTTAACTCTTTTCAACATATAAAAATATCAACCACTGTCCATAATGTTCGACAACACAGGTATTCCAA